>CAJPEV010000317.1:0-141239 GCA_905338385.1 Darwinula stevensoni | reverse complement strand
TTCTGGTTTATCTTGCTGCTTTTCCACGCCAGTTGCATATGAACTAGGTTTTAATGTCGTGATACTCAGAAACGTCGTCTTCCATTATCTGATACCTGTCATACTTGTGATGCATGTTCTAAATGGGTCGCAGCCTGCACATTTCTGGTTCATCTTGCTGATTTTCCACGTCAGTTGCATATGAACTCGGTTTTGAGGTTGTAATACTCAGAAAAGACGTATTCCATTTGCTGATACATGTCATACTAGTGACGCATGTTGGAAAAGGGACGGAGCCTCGAGATTCGTTGTTCATCTTTCTGCTTTTCCACGTCAGTTGCATATGAACTTATTTTTAAGGTCGTGATACTCAAAAACGTCGTCTTCCATTAGTTGATACATTTCATACTTGTGATGCATGTTCTAAATGGGTCGCAGCCTGCACATTTCTGGTTTATCTTGCCGATTTTCCACGTCAGTTGCATATGAACTTGGTTTTAAGGTCAGGATACTCAGAAACGTCGTCTTCCATTGGCTGATACATTTCATACTAGTGATGCATGTTGGAAAAAGGACGGAGCCTGGACATTTCTGGTTTATCTTGCTGCTTTTCCACGCCAGTTGCATATGAACTAGGTTTTAATGTCGTGATACTCAGAAACGTCGTCTTCCATTATCTGATACCTGTCATACTTGTGATGCATGTTCTAAATGGGACGGAGCCTGCACATATCTGGTTTATCTTGCTGTTTTTCCACGTCAGTTGCATATGAACTCGGTTTTTACATCGTGATACTCAGAAACGTCGTCTTCCATTAGCTGATACATGTCCCACTAGTGATGCATTTTGGAAAAGGGACGGAGCCTCGAAATTTCTGGTTTATCTTGCTGCTTTTCTCGCTTGTTGGAAATGTGACGATTCATCTTTATTTCTTGTTCATCTTGCTGATTTTCCACGTCAGTTGCATATGAACTCGGTTTTGAGGTTGTAATACTCAGAAAAGACGTATTCCATTTGCTGATACACTTCATACTAGTGATGCATGTTGGAAAAGGGACGGAGCCTGCACATTTCTGGTTTATCTTGCTGCATTTCCACGCCAGTTGCATATAAACTAGGTTTTAATGTCGTGATACTCAGAAACGTCGTCTTCCATTATCTGATACCTGTCATACTTGTGATGCATGTTCTAAATGGGACGGAGCCTCGACATTTCTGGTTTATCTTGCTGCTTTTCCACGTCATTGGCATCTGAACTCGGTTTTAAGGTCGCCATACTCAGAAACGTCGTCTTTCATTTGCTCATACATGTCACACTAGTGATGCATGTTGGAAAAGGGACGGAGGCTCGAGATTCGGTGTTCATCTTTCTGCTTTTCCACGTCAGTTGCATATGAACTCGGTTTTGAGGTTGTAATACTCAGAAAAGTCGTCTTCCATTTGCTATTACATGTCCCAATAGTGATGCATGTTGGAAAAGAATCGGATCCTCGAAATTCACCTGTGATGCATGTTGGAAATGTGACGATTCATTTTCACTTCTTGTTTACCTTGCTGCTTTTCAACGTCAGTGGCATATGAACTTGGTTTTAAGGTCAGGATACTCAGAAACGTCGTCTTCCATTAGCTGATACATTTCATACTTGTGATGCATGTTCTAAATGGGTCGCAGCCTGCACATTTCTGGTTTATCTTGCTGATTTTCCACGTCAGTTGCATATGATCTCGGTTTTAAGGTCGTGAAATTAAAAAAAGTCGTCTTTCTTTAGCTGGTACTTGTCTCACGAGCGATTCTTGTTGGAAAAAGGGACGGAGCCTCGAGATTCGTTGTTCATCTTTCTGCTTTTCCACGTCAGTGGCATATGAACTCGGTTTTAAGGTCTTTCATTTGCTCATACATGTCACATTAGTGATGCATGTTGGAAAAGGGACGGAGCCTCGAGATTCGGTGTTCATCTTTCTGCTTTTCCACGTCACTTGCATATGAACTCGGTTTTGAGGTTGTAATACTCAGAAAAGTCGTTACATTTCATACTAGTGATCCATGTTGGGAAAGTGACGGAGCCTTGAGATTCGTTGTTCATCTTTCTGCTTTTCCACGTCAGTTGCATATGAACTCCGTTTTAACATCGTGATACTCAGAAACGTTGTCGTCCATTATCTGATACCTGTCACACTAGTGATGCATGTTGGAAAAGAATCGGATCCTCGAAATTCACATGGGATGCATGTTGGAAATGTGACGATTCATCTTTATTTCTTGTTTATCTTGCTGCTTTTCAACGTCAGAGGCATATGAACTTTCTGCTGTTCCACGTCAGTGGCATATGAACTTGGTTTTAAGGTTAGGATACTCTGAAACGTCGTCTTCCATTAAGTGGTACATTTCATACTAGTGATGCATGTTGGAAAAGGGACGGTGCCTCGACATTTCTGGTTTATCTTGCTGTTTTTCCACGTCAGTTGCATATGAACTCGGTTTCAAGGTCCTGATACTCCGAAACGTCATCTTCCGTTTGCTTATACAAGTCATACTAGTGATGTATGTTGAAAAACAGGCGAATCCTCGGAATTCGATCTTCCTTTTGCTGCGGTTCAATCATGGAGTCAGGAGAACTCGCTTATATGGAAATGCCATTCCTAAAATGTCATTTCACCACCACTGTTACTAGTGATGCATGTTGGAAAAGAGACGGATCCTCGAAATTCCCAGTTCATCTTGCTGCAGTTCCACGTCAGTGACATTTGAACTCGGTTTTAAGGTCGGTATACTCAGAAACGTCGTCTTCCATTAGCTGATACATTTCATACTTGTGATGCATGTTCTAAATGGGACGGAGCCTCCACATTTCTGGGTGATCTTGCTGCTGTTCCACGTCAGTGACATTTGAACTCGCTTTTATGGAAATGGCATTCTTAAAATGTCAGTTCACCACCTCTGATACCCGCATCACTAGTGATGCATGTTGGAAAAGGGGCGGAGCCTCGACATTTCGGGTTCATCTTGCTGCTTTTCCACGTCAGTGTCATAAGAACTCGGTTTTAAGATAGGCATACTCAGAAAAGTCGTCTTCCATTATGTGATACCTGTCACAATAGTGATGCATGTTGGAAATGAATCGGATCCTCGAAATCATGGAGTCAGTAGAACTCGCTTATATGGAAATGCCATTCTTAAAATGTCAGTTCGCCACCTCTGATTCCCACATCACTAGTGATGCATGTTGGAAAAGGGACGGAGCCTCGAAATTTCTGGTTTATCTTGCTGCTTTTCTCGCTTGTTGGAAATGTGACGATTCTTCTTTATTTCTTGTTCATCTTGCTGCTTCTCCACGTCAGTGGCATCGGTTTTAAAGTCGTCATACTCAGAAACGTCGTCTTCCATTAGCTGATACTTGTCTCACGAGCGATACTTGTTGGAAAAGGGACGGAGCCTCGAGATTCCTTGTTCATCTTTCTTCAGTTCTACGTGAGTGGCATATGAACTCGGTTTCAATGTCGTAATACTGGAAGACGTCGTCTTCCATTAGCTGATACTTGTCCCACGAGCGATGCTTGCTTGAAATATGACGAATCTTCATAATTTCTTGTTTATCTTGCTGCTTTTCAACGTCAGTGGCATATGAACATTCTGCTGTTCGATGTCAGTCGCATATGAATTTGGTTTTAAGGTCGTGAAATTCAAAAAAGTCGTCTTTCCTTGGCTGGTACTTGTCTCACGATTGATTCTTGTTGGAAAAGGGACGGAGCCTCGAAATTTCTGGTTTATCTTGCTGCTTTTCTCGCTTGTTGGAAATGTTACTATTCATCTTTATTTCTTGTTCATCTTGCTGCTTCTCCCCGTCAGTGGCATCGGTTTTAAAGTCGGGATACTCAGAAACGTCGTCTTCCATTAGCTTATGCATTTCATACTAGTGATGCATGTTGAAAAAGAGGCTGATCCTCGGAATTCGATCTTCATTTTGCTGCGGTTCAATCATGGAGTCAGTAGAACTCGCTTTTATGGAAATCCCATACGTTAAATGTCATTTCACCACCCCTGATACTAGTGATGCATGTTGGAAAAGGGACGGATCCTCGAAATTCCCTGTTCATTTTGCTGCGTTTGGACAGTGGAGGCTCATGAACTTTGTATTTAGGTCGTGACCATCTGAAAAAGTCGTCTTCCATTAGCTGATGCCTGTCACACTATTGATGCCTTTTGTTGCTCATGTGAAGGATTCTTCGAATGTCGTATTTATATTGCTTTGGTTCGACATCTGAGTTATTTGCAATTTTTTTTAAAGGTGCCACTTTAAAAAGTCCTTCGAATGCAGCTTCACTAGGGTTTGATTTTGCATATGTCACGCATCCTCGGAAGGCCGATGCACTTGATTCCTAGAAGTTCCCTCTCGTGAAAGGTCGTCCGACTCAAATTATTACTCGCCACACAAATGATTTCTGTTTTATTTTAAAAATGTTAATGATCCTCGGAATTATGTATTCATCATTCTACGACTCGACATTGGAGGCAGATGAACTTGCTTCAAGAAGTACCCCTCCAAGAACTCGTTTGACTGGGGGTCTCAAGTGATCTATTAGGTTTGGGAAAAAGTATCCGGAACTTTTTGTGTTAAGATTGAGGGGTTCGTGCCGCATCGCCTAAGCTTGTTCTGTGGCTATGTTATATATGAAAAGAAAGACGTTGAGAAGCTCTGTAAAATGTTGTATATCTGCCATGTATAGCTTTCAGGCAAATGTTTTCCCGCTCGATTGAAAAATGCGGCTCGACGACCACATCCGTCATTGCTTACTTCTTCAGTTCGATAAGGGGCGGAACGCAAACGACACGGTCCGTCGCATAAAGGTGTACCCCGATGCCTATTTAAGCAAATCCACGGCATACGAATGGTTTGAGAAGTTTTCATCTGGAGATCGAACTCTTCAAGATGTACTCCGTTCTGGACGCCCATCCGTCATCGATGACGATGCGCTCCATGATCGAAGATGATTCGCACCAAACTACGTCTGAATTGGCGAGAAAACTCGGCTGCGACCGTACAACCGTGTCCAATCACCTTCACACCATGGGAAAGGTGCGCAAACTGGACAAATGGGTCCCTCACAAGTTGTCCGAAACTGGGAAGATTCAAAAGAGCGACCATTTGCTCATCTTTGCTGTCGCGTCACAAGGAAGACCCGATGTTTGGCCGGATCATCACGTCAGATGAGAAGTGGGTTCTGTGGAACAACCAACGAAGATCATACTCTTGGCTGGACCCTGATGAACCCCCGAGCAAAATGCCGAAACCCGACCTACACCCAAAGAAGCTCCTTTTGTGCATTTGGTGGGCCCGATTCGGCATAGTGCACTACGAGCTCCTCGAGACCGGCCAGTCCACCAATGCGGGCGTCTACTGCACCCAACAGCATGTCCGTGAAGCCCTGCTTAAATCTCGGGGCGCATTGGTCGATCGAAAAAAGGTCCTCTTCTTGCACGACAACGCAAGACCACGCGTCGCCAAAAAGACCAAGCAAAAATTGAAGGACCTCGACTGGCAAGTTCTGCCGCATCCACCGTATTCACCGGACGTCCGGATCATCACGTCAGATGAGAAGTGGGTTCTGTGGAACAACCAACGAAGATCATACTCTTGGCTGGACCCTGATGAACCCCCGAGCAAGATGCCGAAACCCGAGTACACCCAAAGAATGGTGCATTTGGTGGGCCCGATTCGGCGTAGTGCACTACCAGCTCCTCGAGACCGGCCAGTCCATCGACGCGGACGTCTACTGCACACAACTACAACGCGTCCATGAAGCCCTGCTTAAATCCCGGGCCGCATTTGTCGATCGAAAAAGGTCCTCTTCTTGCACGACAGCGCAAGACCACACGTCGCCAAAAAGACCCATCAAAAATTGAAGGACCTCGACTGGCAAGTTCTGCCGCATCCACCGTATTCACCGGACGTTGCTCCATCGGACTTCTACCTATTCAGGTCGCTGGACAACTTCATGTGCAAGAAGCAGTTCCCGAACGAAGGTGCACTCAAAAACGCACTTGATGGTTTCTTTGGCTCACGGGATGCAGTGTTTTGGGAGAGAGGAATCGATTCTCTTAAGGAAAGATGGGATAGATTTTGAGGGAGATTATTTTGATTGATAATGTTTGTTGCATGAAAAGTTACAGGGAGTCAAAGATATGAGTCGAAAAGTTCCGGATACTTTTTCCCAGACCTAATAGCTCACAAGTGATGGCCGTCTGAAATGCGACGGATCCTCGGAATCCCATTTTCTTCTCGCCACGGTTCGACACCGGAGGCAGATGCACTTTATCTTGCACTTGCGAATGGTCGTCGAACCGCACCTGAGTTCCGGCTCACATGTGATACGCGTTTAAAAAAAATTCATTGGATCCTCGGAATTCCGTGGTCACCCAATACGATTCGATATCAAATGCAGATGGACTATGTTTAGGAAACCTAGTCCGCCTCAGAAATACACGCGAATTCCTCCGATGAAACCGACCTCGCCCACAGAAAGAACAACCGACGAATATGGGAATTCCAATATCCTTTTTTTTTCTCCCTCCGATTTGGCACCCTTTCCCTCCGATCGATGCCGTTCAGGTGTTGCATTAAATTTGCTATGGTTGACAATCTTGGAACGGCTCGAGAGCTTGAGGTTCGTCGGTCTTTTTGTTCTACCTCGTTCTGCAAATCACACAGTCATCGTGGGAGCGCAAGGTCAATGTTAAGGTCAAGGTTTCTCCATCGTCCGGCAACTAAGGGCCAGTGAGAGAAATTCCTCCGAGTTTTTGCACCTAAACCCGTCCTTCGCCGACGTTTCGAACTCGATGGTTTAGATGCCGTTCGAGAGGAAAATGCATGCACTATCCTTTCGCGTTCATTCGCATTTCTTCCAAATGTGTTATGCAAAGGACAGACTTCGTCTCGCTCATCCCCCTTCAAAGTCCATCTCTACGCGGGTTCAACGTTTTACTCCCTTTCAGTTTGGGTGTCTCTCCCTCATTTTCTTTGCAGATATGGTTGCACTGGAATGCGCCGGGCCACGGCAGGATTACCGTGGCCCAGTTCACTTCATGTGGTCAAGTTGAATGCATTCCACAGTAATACGAAGCTGCTGTGTTTCCTCCGGCACTTCAAAAATGGTGTCATCTTTTGCATTTATTTCAGCTAATACATTTCTTTCCCAGCCAATTTCTTTCCACCCCATCCGAACACCCCTCACCCCTCGTCCACAGAGACGATGGCGGAAACGCCTGATCGAAGGGACCTCGCGATCCCCAGGATAATCGGCTTTGTTCTCAGGGATCCTCCAAACTCAGGTACTACTACTCAGGTACGGCCCCCGTCATAGGAGGAAGCAATCCATAAAAATTATGATTCACGAATTTAATTTCTTCGTTCGCTTCGCGTATGTTCGGAAATTAGAGTTTTGCCGCTCGAAATGGAATGAGATTCGTGCATCGTGAGAAACCCTCCAGATCCTTCGACAAGAACATCTTACGGCATCGAAAGATCCCTGCTTTCGTTCAGGAATGCTTCCCAAAATGTGACCATTTATACAGGGAGCTGCGGTTCCCACCATATCACATGAGCGGCGTTTTAAAATGAAATTAGGAACCCTTACCAATCGTAACGGTAAATTCAAAACGTGTAAGTGGGTGTATTTACACTCATGCCTTCAATAATAACTGCCGCGACGACGGAATCCAACGACTAATCGTGATCGTGCTAAATTTGTGGAAAACAATCCCAAACGGTAATATCGCTACTCCGGAAATTTCATGGTTCTCCGTTTCGAATACGAATGCCATTTGGAAACACGAACGTTCTTACAGCTCATTCTCCCCCATTATTCTTCCTGGGTGCCCAGGAACAACGAACGGCCAAGCGGCACCGCCACGATCTCCCCCAAGAGACCAGACGAGACGCGAGATCCGGCCAGAGTGGATTCCGAGGAAGGAAAGAAAGGCGCTTTTGTGCGTCGCGAGACAATCGCGCCTTCTATTAGCTCAGAGAACGTCACCTTTCCCCTATAATGTTCCCCCAACGATCCGACGAAAATGGAATCTTAGGCATTTATTGAACCGCTCGGTAACCGGCAATATTGCACCCGCAATATTGCCGGTCGACTGGGAAACGTTGGACCCCTCGTCTCCTCTTCAGATTTCCCCCGCAATTAATATCTTAACTCTGGGCCCAGACAGCACTAATCTTATAATCCACCATAGTTTATTTAGTATGCCTAACCTTAAGCTGAAGTAATCGATGTCGACAGAATCCATGTTTCCCTGAAAAACGACGTTACCTCATCAGGTTCGCGAATCCAATTCCTTCCTTCGCTTCTCGTATCTCCGCAAGTGAGACTTTCCCCGCTTGAAACGGAATGAGACATCGTGTGAAAGAAATCCCTCGACAGAGAACAATCTGATGGCACCGAAAGGAGCCTGCTTTCGTTCGGGAATGCTTCTCAAAATTTGACCAAAAAAATCTGCTGAGAGAGCCGGTATTCTCAGCAGAAAAGCCTTGCATCTCGTCGCAGAATAACGAATTGTCCGATTTCCTAAGATCCTCCCAAAAAAAAAGCGTGAGACTAAGTGGATCCGCACGAGCGAAAAGTAATCTCTGGGAATTCGCCCAAGGAATACTCACGGAAAGTGAAAAATCCTCGCGTCCAAATGCTTCGCATCGAAGTATTTTCAGTACAGGCAGCGGCATAGATATCATTTAGGGGAGATGGAGCAGTTCAATCCGAGACCGCAACCAGCAAGCAAGCTTTCACGCTTTAGTCGAGGGATTTCAAATGGACTTTAATTCGTGTAGAAAATAAAATTCATCATGCATACATAAAAAGTACAGAAAATGGAGGTCCGCTGCTTGAAAATACATTTGATAAGAGAGGATTCCAGTCACCAACATTTTCACAATGAGAAATTGGATTGGGTTGGGCATCACTAAAAGCACTTTTTGTATATTCAGTGTTCTTTTATGTACGATTCAACATCGCAGGTGCAAGGAATCGGTTTCATCGTTTTCAGATGATTTTGCGAACTTGTGAGTCTTGGTCGCGTGTTCGCGAGTGGCGAGCTTATTTGGAATTTGTGAAATCGCTGCTATTCAGTGTTCTGTTATGTACGATTCCACATCGTAAGTGCTAGGAATCGGTTTCGTCGTTTTTAGATGATTTCGCGAACTTGTGACTCTTGGTTACGTGTTCGCGAATGGCGAGCACCTTCGGAAATTCGCAGATGCAAGCGAATCTTTGGTCTGGTACCTACGATTCAACATTAGATGCGGATGGGCTCGATTTTGTCGTTTTTAGAAGCTTTTACGAGCGGGTTCGTTCTGGTCACGTGTTCGCGAGTGGCGAACATCTTTGGAATTTGTGCAATCGCTGCTATTCAGTGTTCTGTTATGTCTTGGTCACGTGTTCGCGATTGGTGAGCTTCTTTGGATTTCAAATGGACTTTAATTCGTGTAGGAAATAAAATTCATCATGCATACATAAAAGTGCAGAAAATGGAGGTCCGCTGCTTGAAAATACATTTGTTAAGAGAGGATTCCAGTCACCAACATTTTCACAATGAGAAATTTGATTGGGTTGGGCATCACTAAAAGCACTTTTTGTACATTTGTATGGTTTTAATCACATTCTTGATTTTTTTTTTAAAGGAAATTCTTGGCATGGATGCTGGAATTGGGCCCCCGCCTCCAGGAGGGTCAGAACCTCCTCTCGGTCATGCTAGCGGTGCTACCCGTTTAACCAGCAATCCAACTAAAATGGAGGTCCGCTGCTTGAAAATACATTTGATAAGAGAGGATTCCAGTCACCAACATTTTCACAATGAGAAATTGGATTGGGTTGGGCATCACTAAAAGCACTTTTTGTACATTTGTATGGTTTTAATCACATTCTTGAGTTTTTTTCTTTTCCTTTAAGAACCGTACCTACGACCTTAACCCGGGGGCGGAGGTCCTCCCAGTCTTGGAGGAGAGCCAGTACGAGCCCCACGATGGGCAAATTGGTCGTTAGGTTGGAAAAGGAAGGTAAACTGACGTAGGTTTGGGAAAGCGTCTTCCACCGAATGTCATTCTATATTGAAAATGTAAAGGAAATTCTTGGCATGGATGCTGGAATTGGGCCCCCGCCTCCAGGAGGGTCAGAACCTCCTCTCGGTCATGCTCGGGGTGCTACCCGTTTAACCAGCAATCCAACCTTTTCCTTCCATTTGACTTGTAGGACACGCTTTAGTCGAATTCGTGTCGTCGCCGCCAGAGGTCGCTAGAAAGAGGTCGATCTCCTCGTTCCCCAACTCGAAGACGGTCAGATTGCCCTTTCCGAACTCTTGCGCTCCGAAGTCATTAATTTTTTTGCAGACCTGTAAAATCCTGTGTCACATATCCTCCGGAGCGAAAGTGTTATCATCGTAAAAGTTATTTCTGGATATGGGGCTAAACAAGCCTATGGGCAACTTTTTCATACTGGATCTAGGGGTTGTGTAGCCTGTTTATCGGTACACCTCGGAATGGTGTCACTTTCGTTTCTCCACTCTGGTGTGTTTGGGAAATAATTTACCAGACCCTTGTTTCGATCACATGTACAGAAATTTGGAGCACGGCATTCCTCGAAAGTGTCGACGATCAATACCGTGATGATGACAAGGAGTTGGTGTAATTGTGTGAAAGGCAAATTTTCCTTCTAATTTTAGCCTCCATTTCTTTTTCACTCAAACAAAAGAAAACGTATAGAACTCCATATCCGGGAAATTAATTCTCGACTATGCCAAAGTGATGAAGTGAAGGAAAGATCTGACACTATTCCGTGAATTGAAGTGAAGGAAAGATCTGACATATCTCTCAATGCTTCTGCATTGAGAGATATAATTCACAGGAATTGACGAAGGAAACGTCGAATACACTCTTCCGCTCTCTGCATCCTTATCTGTGGCTTGACTCAGCATGTTCTCCTCCTGATTCGTCTTTCTTCTCGCGTTCCCATTTGCTGCGACGCCGTGCCCCTGACAGCTCGCTCGAAAGGATCATCCAGAAGCCTCTCAAGGACATGCTTTCATGCGGAGAAATTCCGAGAATCATCGCCGGAAAGACGCATTCAGTGAAAGCCAACCGTCGACGACTGACAGACGCTCCTCAAAAATGTGAGAAATTTCGAGCGTCTTAAACTCGTCAAAGACATACGTCTTGGTGTGTATATTCGCCGACCACATTGCTGGGTCTAGAGAAAGCGGCCATCACTTTCGAAACGCTACGAGGTCCTATTATGCAAATCTGCTCGATTCCACGAATATGGACGGTCGGATGAGAAGAATGGCAGTCTGTAATGTTAATTCCATTCTGCACCCCTCGTAAGACTTTAAGAACCTCGTCGAGGGTTACCCAACAGAACCCCCCAAGGACAAGACGAACATTGGACTCACGACCGTAAATGACGTATTCGAGAAACGCAAGGTAAAACTGAATGTGTTGGATGCTCCGTGCTTTCTGTAGCATGTCAGCAGTGATAGACAAACAGTAAATCAGTAAATTTTCTTGAAATAAGCATCTCAAACGCTTCCCTTTCATAAATAAAGAAATTAATAATTTATTCTAGCTGATCATGAAGATGGGATATTATTCCACCAACATAAGCAAATGTCCAGTTCTTTGTAAGCTTGAGGTGGTTGAAGTGGCAGAGTGAGCAGAATTCATCTACGTTGACGAATCTCCACCTGCATATTCGCAAGAAAAAAATTCAGAATAAATTTTCTTCGAGACGGTAAGAGAAAAACAGCTTCATTTGGGAATCAATCTATCTCCGTGATGGCTAGCTTTGACCCTCGTGTTTGAGGAATCTCAATGGAATTCCCCATAGCGCGCAATTTCATATGTAGCACCAGAAGTTTTCCAAAGCGAAAAAGGATTCCCACGCCATACTCTCGAGACGGCTCAGTCCTCATGGCGATATCAACTGGTAGAGCTGCGGCATGTTACGCTATACACCTGACGAACGACCTGTCGACTCGAAAGAATTCATGGAATTTCAGGAACATCTCTTGAAAGTGCTTGAATAACCTTGGGTGATTGCATTAGACAAGGCATCGTTTCACAGGAACGGCTTGGCCCAAGACTTCAATGAGACCCGCAGCCATTCTTTAAAACCCTACCATTTCGCAATACAGTGATTTTATTTCAAACCATGATCGTGCACTCTTGATAGCCGTGAACCTTGCTTCTCGGGTCTCATAAAGCAGGCCCATCCGAAGACTAGACTTTCAAGCATCGAAGGACTGAACACTATGAGCAAATCAAGAGGCATCTGACGCTCCAGGACGTTTTTTCACGCCTGCCCAGGAGACAAATCTGAAGTCACTCTTTAGACGACGAACATCAATCAAGAATGTGAGTAATGCAGTGACGAATGAGAAGAGCTCAGGAAGCATGGAAACGCCGTTATTCATTTCGTGATAATAAAAAGCTTCCGTTCCATCCATGAAAATCTCCCAATCTCGTAATGGAGTCCGTAACCCATCTATTCAGCGAGAGCGAGAGGAGAGAGAGGAAGCGAGAGAAGGAGACTGGAGAGGTTCACAGGACGCTGACTCAGTTGTGGAAAATCCTCTGACTTCGTGTGCACTGACGCCAGATGATAGATTTTCTGCCGGAAACGATGTAAGGTCCAACGAAGCAATAGATTTTTGCATAATATTATTTTTGTATGATAATATAAGCCGACATCGCATGTACCGTGCTTAATAAGGATCGTACTATGTGACCCGCTTCTACTCTACTCCACTACGTTATTTCCAACTCATTTGCATATTAACGCTGGGGAACCCTAGATGTCTCTCGAGGTCCCGCAGAAAGGGGACAAGTAGGTGAATCCAAAGGGACAGCACGATGAGACGAGGAATGTCCCATCGAAAAATCCCTGATCCCTGTTGGCTTCCATCCTCGAGGCATACATATTTTAATTTATTTTATTCCCTTAAAACTCGACCCCGGTGAAGCAGACGGACGAGTAACAAACTCATCTGACGTCCTATTGAAACCGAAGAAGTCCCCTGTATTTTGCAAATATCTGAGTCCGAATGGAACAGGTGCTCTTTGGTTGTGTGGAAAAAAAAAATTAGAGGGAAGACTTCGGGGTGGGGGACTGAAATCAGCTAATCTTTCCAAATTTCCGTATCCATTGTTTTTTTTATCGTCAGTTGCCAACTTTAAAAGGTAAAGGAAATTTTTTTTTTCTTGACTGAATTTTAATAGTTAATTCAGCTGTATTCCAACTTGAGTGTCCTCTGTATAAATTTCAAACTAATAATTTCCAGCTGCCTTCCAGTTGGAAAATTCCAGCTGTAAAACAACCTGTATCTATCATTGCTCCAAAACAAAACAGAAAAGCTATAATTGGCCCTAAAGCTTTTGCTATTTCCACTCTTGCGAGGCTTCCTTCACCATCTTGTGATCGTAGGAGGAGTCAAGTGATCCACTGCTATTTGTGTACAGAAAAAGTAGTATCTTAGCACTACGTGTTTCATTAGTTGTTGAATGCTGACAGGCTCCCCATTCGCTCAAATTAGAATCCCACGGTGGCTTTTGATGTTCGTCCAAAGTCATTGTTGGGTTAAAACTTTGCCACACTGAACTATATCAATCCTTTGCAAAGACGACCACAGAAAAAATTTTTTTTTTTTTGCAATGAGTGGAAGTAGAGCGTGACCGACACAGACGAAGTCACAAGACTCTTTCTAGTACCGATTTTTCAGTCCATTCTGAGTTTTATCTCCTTTCCTGCTCGCTTGAGCAAATAATATTTTTCTCTCCTCGAACTGCAGAGCACTAAATGGTGCCGATGGTGATGTGTTCTGTGGAATACGAGATACGGGCTCGGATCCGTTCTTCGAGGAAGTCGGCCGTGTGGTCGGCGAATTTCCCCTTCGTTGTCCGATTCATGATGTTTCTGACGAAGAAGAATCTTCGAAGTCGCTTCCGAGAAGGGCAGGAGCTTCTTTGCTTTTCGTGTGCTTTTCTTCCGGACGTTTCTTGGTTTCTCTCGCCATTTCGGACCTAAAGTGACCAACATCATCAGGTGACATCGACTCCTGATTGATTTTGTATCGCCACTGCTGACAACGAGGTCGATATCAGGATGTATACGAATCCCGAAGTAAAATGAACGCAAACGTGCAGTAAGGAAAAACACTTCACGTCATCCAAGCTCCCATTGTCGATTTGCGCTCGAAGACTCGGAAGAATTTCCGCTCAGCCAGGGCAACGAAGACTTGAGTGGTCCACTGACGGCTCTACGGCTCTCTCTCTAGAGAGCAACGCGGAGGCTCACAGGTGAATGCGTTGCATGTCACGAGGGTAGTCGCTACCTGGACGTAATAAAAGTAATGGACGCCAGGAAACAGGGATTTTCAGGTGGCTCATGCAGGACGCATCAGGATGGCAATATTCACCACCTTCGTTCTTACTCATGGCTTTCTTGATTTTGTGGGGGGGGGGGGGGGGGGGGGGGGAAACACCATCACTTATTTTGTGATTGGGGGGGGTGTGGTGAGAGGGGCTGAAAGAATCAGTGGACCTATATATATTAATAATATCAAATGCTGTTGCTATATAAATATTGAGCATGCACATTCTCAACAAAATCATAGAATTGAAAATATCGCGGTTCATACGGTGGAAATACAGAGCATTTTAGTCTAAAAACGTAGCTATGGAACAGGGAAGCAAAAAGAGAACAAATCTGGGAGGATAAAAAAAAAAGGAACAATTGGTCACTCACTCTATACCTGTGAGAACGCGTCACGAATGCTGCCGAGTAAGGCAGCAGACAAAGTTGAGCGGGACTGTCGGATTAGAGAAAAAGTAGAGGCGCAGAAAGTAAGAGTGGAAAGGGAGTGTGAAGACAACCATGACGTAAGCATGGGAGAGGGGGAATCCCTTCGCTATTTTTCACTCCTATCTTTTTGACATCCGGATCAGGCGCGAGGAATTCTCTTATGAATGCTTCAGTCTCCTTAATATATCAAGGATCGATGTTTCACAGCTGTGATCGAAAGAACATCGAACTCTAATACGTGAATAAGGAAGCCCCTTGTATTCTAGATTGTTCCTCGAAAGGCGGATCCCAGCCGTCTCGGCGTTGTTTCATCGACGAGTGTCTGAGTTCTCATGCCCTGGCTGAAGCTGTGTTTCGAACCTTCAGTCGTTCCTTCTTTGCCATCTATTTACCCCGTTCTGTGTCCACCGCCTGCAGTTCAATCGCGGACTCTGTGCATGGCACAGTGTATGTGCTTTGTGTAGCACTGTGCTGCAATGTGTTCTTCTGATTTACAACAGGTTCTTACGCAAATGAAATATTTCTCTCCTCGTGAATATTCTGGAACGTCTTGGTGGGTATAGGGTGGATTGCATAAAACGAACTTTACCGTAATGAAGCTTTAAACCTCCTTTAGCACCGCTAAAGGAGGTTTAAAGCTCTATTTCGCTAAAGTCCGTTTTATGCAATCCACCCATAGACCTCAATTGCATGTAGATGTTCCAGAAAAGTGCATCCGACAGTAGTCAGACTTCTAAGGTTTGTGGTGAATTGGATTTAGTCACGTGGATAAGAGGAGGGGGGGGGGGGTCCGACTGAACCCTCCTCCCACCGCCCTCCCCTCCCTCCCCCTTCCCTCACTTTGGTGAATTCTTGACGGCGCTACTGCTTCGATGATCGCTTGTTCAAATACATCAACTATGTAATACCTTCCGATGAGTATTGGATTAGACATTTTTCTCGACCAAGATGCGAATTAAGATTAAGGGATTCTGAAGCTTTATTCAATGGATTGCTAGGCAAGAGATGTTCTGCTTCAGAAACTATAAATTTCCTATTTGTTACTTTGCAGAATAAACGGACCGACGCGAGGCTAATAATAAACCTACTATTCCATAATTCATTACAAATGACTACAGGCAAACGGTGTCGTCGAAGATGCCGTACGTAATGTCTGCGCTCTCGTTTTTTCCATTATTCTGCTTGGCGTTCCAGTTTTGGAGCCAAGTGAAAGGGTGCAGTTCCGGACATGGCTTTGAAGTTATTAGACTCATTTCTTCCTTGTCCCGTTAATTCAGATGTCTGGCTTCGAGTCCTCGAGCATGACATAGAAGTGGGAGTCGCATAAGGCCTAAGGTTGTGTTACACGTTTGGGTGTATGTTAGCGTCTATTTGATACTTAACTTAAAAAGGTGGACAGGGGCGCACTAAGCAAAAAACAAGGAGACTTCGAATTGAAACGATTGGACAAGATCACCATTTCCCGTGCACTTCGTTTGATTATATGGATTTCAAGTGTAACAGCTCCCTCCAATCGCTCCACGAATAAGTTAAGGCCACGGGTCCTTTCTTGCATCTAAGGATCTTCAGTCATGTCTTTCTTCATGTTATGAAAAGGCAGAATTCCAATCTGCCTGGAAAAGAAATGAATAAGGTAATGCTAAAATCGAGTGTTCCTTGCACAAGTGCATTTGATTGCACAACATTGACTCATTATTATATATCGGAAATGAGACCTCCAGACTCATGAATCCTGAGTCATGGAAAACATAGCTTGCTGGTGTGGATGAAAGGAATTGGTATTTATGTAGGAGTAAGTCTGGACCTGGTAGTGCATAGAAAGTAGTGAGGAAGATATTGGTTACTGAAAGGCTTAGTAGTATTCTCTGAAGAGGATATGCATGAGAACTAGGCTATTTTAGTAGGGTAAGCATCACTTTCCTTTTTCTTTTAGTGGCACTAAGAAAGCTGAAGTATTTTTATCCATCCATTCTATGACCCCATCTTTTCTTGAGTAAGTTAAGGTACCATTTCACAGGCCAATACAACTGCTTACTTTTCAATTGAATCATAACACATGAAAGAGGTGTTCATGGGTTCCTAGAAAACATTACAGGAATTTGCTTACAGTCAGTATTTCCTGAGATAACTCTACATAATTGTTAATTGCATGACTAGAATACTCACCCTGCTATAAGTGTGCCATTTTAAATGATAAGAGCAGAGCGCAACGTCTGTCTTTGCCTCCATTCTAGCCCCATTCAGTGCAACCTCCATCCCTTCCACCCATAAGATTTTGTAATTTAATCAATTCCATAATTATTTCAGAGCTAGAGACTCAGACTAACATTTCACCAGCTTTTTTGGGTTTTCACTAAAGCCCTCACACACCACATAGAACTAAATATAAACATATACCAAGGGAGTCGTATTCCTTCTATGCTGGGCTGAAAGAGTGAGAAAGTCAACCTATTTTGAAGAATAATGGTTTAGCTGGGTTATAAAATAATCACAGCCAAAGGCTGCAACCCTTTTCTGACCCAACTGACCCATCATCCTCCAAAATAGGTTGACTCTCTCACTCCTTGGCCTTTGACACCAAACTGGTTGCTCACAACTGGACCTCTGGCCCAGTTATCATCTATATATATGCCTTCATTGAATACAGTGTGTAGGCCCTGTGGCAACATAGCGCTCTGCGCCTGTTCAGCTTGATCAAAATCTGTAGCACGTTACAGATGCCAGTACTCCTCCTACACCCATCATTGTGTAACACCGGTAGCTATTTACTTAAGCACATGACCATAGCATTTATATAAAACAAACATTTCTTTGAATATATCAAGTTTCATTGGCCTGGGAATTGCCCTTGAGTAACTTGGACAGGAGAAGCCACCACCACTTATAACTTCCATTGAGTTCCACTGAAAGTTCAAATTCTATATGGAAAGCAATGATGAAAAACTGGCAACTACTACCCTCATGGCTCATGCATGTGATTTGTTTTATTGAAATGAATTATACTAAGCTTGATTTTTCATGACTGCATAAAAAAAATGATACTCTTTTGTAGTTTACTGACTGACTGCTCTTATTTGAGTGCAGCTCTTATGCAGACATATGAATAATATTAATATTGCAGTACTCCCCTTGTTAGCAACTAGGGTGAAACAATATTTATTTTGAAACAGAATTGTGTATGGAAAGATTTTTTTTCATCTGGAGGAATTGAAAATATGGCATTGGACAATTCTACCAATTATCATTAAGTCCTCTTTCCACAATTTTTTTTACTGCATCACTATCTTACAGTCTTATTAATTGCCTGTTGTTGCCTTTGGAGTTCTTGAAAAATGAACATGACATTGCATGAAGTCAGGCAAAAATGGGAAGGTATTAAAAACCTCTTACACCTGCTCCAGGTCCATTTGGAATGTTATAAAAAAGTGATTCTAAGTTCTCTCCACTGAGCTGACATGGTGTCAATTTCACTATAAGCTAGATGGGAATATATGACTTGAATGAAGGTTTCAGGTTTACTTAGGCCTATTCTTGTTTTATCTCAATACAGAATGTGAAGGCCCAAAAGTTTGATTAGAATGTAAAAAAGCACTACTTGGAACTCATACTCAAGGGGACCTCAATGCCTATGAATGATTCACAGCATGCACAAGTTGCCTTAATCATATATAATTTATAAAGGTGTGAGACTCTTGTGAGATGGGGAAATTGCACATGCTTGTCGCCTGCCCATAACCTTCCATGTTGAAGGCATGCAGAAATATTAATGCATTTTGATTGAACCATTTTTATTTTTCTGCATTAAATAGTATATACCCCAAAGCCAAATATGGTTGAATGATGAATGCAGGACAAGTATGCGACAACTGCGCCTCTTTGAAACTCTATCAAACTCTGTAAGCCTGACTCAGATGCTAGGAAATGTCTGTGAGGAAAGGTCAAACCAGAAAGGTTAAGCAAGACTAGTCACTGCTCCATATCTATGAAAACCTAGCCTTAAGTACTGTTGTCTCTCTAGTAAGAGTGTGAAGTGAGACACTCAGATATTTATTGCATATCACCCTGTTCTTGACTCATTCATGTTATGCATTTATGAAGACAAGTCTTAAGCAGGTTATCTACTGTCTCATGAAAACTTGGAGAACCCTGAAAGGTTCATTCATTTTATTAGTTTGTATATCATGATACATAAAGCATCTTCATTCCCTTCAAGTCTGAAGCAAGGCTATGATAATGAATTTAGAAGAACTTCTAAGAGACTCTAAGGATTATAGAATAAGCAAGTGTGAATTTAATGGAAAATGCTCCAAGAAAAGCAAAGATTATAAGGTTGAGTTGGATGTCTTATTTTGATATTCCCTTTTTATTGAAGGTTTTTTTGTTTCATTTGTTTATTGACTCATGAGCCTAGGCTAAACCTTACCTTTGATCTACTTTTGGTTAAGTGTGAAGCCTTGAATTCTGATGATAGGAGTTTTCTTGCTTCAGATGCAGCAAATGTCAAGAGCAGTGGCATTTTGCATGGCTCTCTATTGAGCCAAAAGCTGACATGTCCGAATCTGCCGTATGGTGGACTATTATTCGGACTTCTTGATGTTTTATCATCTTCATCAAACAGCATTCTGTTTTGTGCTTCCTTTCATCTATTGACTGACAAGTGGAAGAGCCTGTCAAACTTTTCTTCTACATTGTGTTCCGTTAGCATGTTACATGAGACATGAGAAGAGTGAAGTTGGTCTCAATCCATGCCCTCCTGATATTTATAGCTGTTGCTAGTGTCCACAGAGCTGAAGCTGGTGAGTTAGATTTGCACATTGTGATGAGGCTTGGCAGACTGAGAAGAAAATTTAAAAAATTCAATGAGATCATAAATTTTAAAAGGTTTAGGAAGTTCATCTCCTGATGCATATGCTTGCCATCATATTCAGTTATTTTTCTGCATTTTTTTAATTACAAATTTTTATTGTAACATTCATTCATTTGTTGTAATTACAGAATTTTTATATTGTTTTTTTTTCTGATATTTTCCATTTTTCTTTTTGAAAAGGTCTTCGGCTCTCTGATACCATTGGATACTATGAGGTGCTCACCTATGACACCAACCCGGTACAAGAAGAACATGCAAGGGTACGGCGATCCCTCAGCACATACTCTCAGGTGATTGTGATTTTTTTTTTTTTTAGCACCGTGGATTCTTCATGGGCCTTGTTTAGTTCAATAGTGTAGAGTAATGGTTGTCTTTTTTTCTTGTTACCACATCAGGTAGCAATTAATTTTTGGAGCCACGGGAAGGAATTTCGCTTGCGTTTGAAACGAGACGTGGAAACCTTCTCACCTGGCTTCATCCTAGAAAACAGTGTTGGCTCTGATTCTGTCGACACAGCTCATCTCTTCTTTGGGCATTTGCATGGTAGGTTTCAATGAAATATCTACTGCCACAAAGCATCCATTTTGACATACAATTCCTGAAATTGAGCTTTCTTCTCTTTCCAGGGGTGCCTGGGTCCAGCGTTTATGGTTCCTTACATGATGGTGTCTTTGAGGGTAACATTGAGATGCCAGAAGGAACCTATTATGTGGAGCGGGCCAACCACTACTTCCCTCAGAACCAAAGACGTCATTTTGACTTTCACTCTGTGATATATTCAGAAAATGTGGTGGAAGAGCCCAAGTCCCCATCTAGGCAGCGTAAGTTGGCCACATTATGGTTGTAGTTCAGCTAATTTTCCCTGTGTAATTCATAGGGGATCACCTGTTATGGCTTCTAACATTGAAATTTGCTTTTGGCAAAGTTCAGTTGGGAAGTAGTATTCTTAAGATCTGTATCTTGCATATAGTAGCAGTGTTGCACTTTTTTTTCCCAGAAGCTGAATTTGGATCATGTGGGTTGAATGAAACCCGTGAGGAGTGGATGCATCAGATTCAGTCATCAATGGAAACTCCTCCCCAGACTGTTGAGGATGTGGACTGGGAGTCAGTTTGGGAACAAGAGAATCCAGCCCTCAAGTACTTGTCACGTGAAAAGAGGGCAAGCTTGGTCCGTGGGAAGCTTGCAACTTTCTCCCCACGTGGTGGAATAGGAAATGGCAACAATAATTCCACCTGCGAGCTCTTCATTCGCACCGACCCCATGCTCTACAAATATTACCTTGACCATGAAGTGAGAGTTGACCTGCATTATTTGTTTAATGTTAGCGCTTATGGGGCATTTTCATGCAAGTAATGCTTTTTTAATTTTAACATATGAGCCAGTGAGAGGACACTGGCTTAAAAAATTCAGTGGAAGCCTCTGCATTTTGTTATTTTTCAATTCCTTTTCTGTCCATCTTCTCTGTATTAATGCATTCTTCTGCAAAATGTTTTTCCTTTGCTGGTTTTGCATAATTTTGTCTGTGTAGACCATGTCTTTACAAATTCTTGATTCTCTTTTGCAGGATCTTCCAGAAGTTCGCGTGAAAGAAGAAATTGTCTCACTGGTGCAGCTGCTAGTAAAAGCCATCTCCCACATTTACTCAAATACAAGGTTCAATATGGGTCGCTTTAATCATTCTGGCATCACATTTACAGTGCAGCGATTGAGGGTATGTTAGTGTTGACTTATTTTTCTGTTTCCTCTTTCAACCGCAATAATTTTTGTTGTAAATCCTTTTTCAGGTGGACAATTACACTCAGGACTGTCGATATGGACACTCCCTGAATCCATTCTGCAACCCCAGTGTGGATGTGACCAGTTTTCTCACTCAATTCTCACAGGACAACCATGATGCCTTTTGCCTTGCCATCATGCTCACATTTAGGGATTTTGCAGATGGGACCCTGGGTCTAGCCTGGGTGGCCTCTCCTAATCGAGGTTAGATACATTCCCCATGTTAGATAAACTCAACCACATTGATTTGAATCATGTATTCAGCTCAGATTGATTGCAAGGTGTGTGTAGCACCTGTAATGGATGTGAAATGACTTCTCATGAGAGGTAAATTCTCATAATAGGCAACAAAGGTGGTGTGTGTGAACGTCGAGGTCGCATAGCAAACCAAAAGCAGGAGCTGAGCCTCAACACTGCTGTGGTGACATTCCTCAATTATGCATCTAAGGTAACCCCCAAAGTCTCCCAACTCACCCTGGCCCATGAAATTGGGCACAACTTTGGGGCAGCTGTAAGTGGATTTATTATGGACATTATATGCATGTCTGCACCAGCTTGGGGTATGAAAATACTAACTCTAATAATATTTTTCATCATTATTTCAGCATGATCCAGATAATGTGTTCAGTTGTGTCCCAGGCCAGCTTCAAGGAGGGAACTACATCATGTATCGACATGCAACCAAAGGGAACCTACCTAACAATCGAAAGTTCTCTGAGTGCTCCATCCGTAACATGTCACTTGTACTGGATGCCATCTACTTATCACTTCATGTAGAAAATGGGAAGTTCTACTGCTTTAAGGCTTCCAACCTCACCTTCTGTGGAAACCGCATAGTTGAGGAGGGTGAAGAGTGTGATTGTGGTTTTGATGATGATGAATGCCGCCATGATCCTTGCTGCTCTCCTCGAATCTCCAGCAATGGTGAGCAGAATTCCAATGCCTGCAAACTGAAGCATGGGCCTGGGTCTTGCAGGTGAGTCAGAAACCACTCTGTCCATGATGTGGTTTGAAACCATTTTATGAATCCTTTCTCTGCTCTTTTAGTCCAAGTCAAGGTCCATGCTGTGACAGCAAGACATGTGGGGTTGTACTGCCTGAACGACAGCTGGAATGTGCCAAGGAGAGTGACTGCAAATATCACAGTATTTGTGATGGACGACATCCTCAATGTCCATCCCCACCTAACAAGCCAGACTTCACTGAGTGTAACACCAACACACAAGTATGGCTTTTTTATTATATCTTTCTAAGCTTTATGACACATTTCATATACTATGGCCCTGATGAGGGAGAATTTCTTCAGTCCTTTGTCATCAACTTCTGCAACTTGGAATATACTTTTTAATTCTATAGGCAATCCTCCATGTCTATTCCAGACTTGACAAGCATTAGAGGCTTATGTTCAATTATCATTGACAACTGATTGATATGAATATGATATTGTAACTCATTCATATTGATTAGCTTTTTGTTTCATATGAAGAGCTATTTTCAGCACAAGCCTAGATTAAATGTTGACTTTCAGCATAATTGATGCCATGATACTCATATTTCATCAAAAGAAGCTCTAACTTTAATTGAACAGTGGTTTAAAAAATATTGTGTCTGTCAGCATACATGACTGCTGGATTTAGATTAAGAGTGCTTCATTTTATGGCAGGTGTGTGTGCATGGAGAATGCTCAGGTGCATACTGCTTGAAGTGGGGACTTCAGGAGTGCTTCTTGACTTCTGATGTGATTCAAGACAAGCATAAACTCTGTGAACTTGCATGTCAGGAACAGGATCGTCCTCACACCTGTGTCTCAACCTCAGTCCTTGTTGCCAATGGTTCTCGTGCCCACAACTACTCTGTCATTCATCTCATGCCTGGATCAGCATGTGACAATTACCAGGTCTGTTATTTTTTGTTGTGACATTCTAAAGTGTTTCCTTTTGATCAATGAAATGATGGGTGACTCAATTGATACTAGGGATACTGCGATGTGTTTCAAATGTGCCGTCGAGTGGATGAAGAGGGTCCTCTTCTCCGAATAAAAAATCTTCTGTTTGGCTCAGAGACTCTGGAAACCATACGTGATTGGATCACGGTTCGCATTCTACCTTTCCTTGGATGAATTTACTTAACCAGAAAGTTCCAGTGGATAAGTGGGCAATGGCTTGTTATATACTCACAGAGCAAGTGGTGGGCAGTGGTCTTGATAGGACTCAGCATGGTGATCTGCACAGGAGGATTCATCAAGTGTTGTGCCGTGCACACACCCAGCTCAAATCCTAAGCAGCCACCAGCACGACGTCTTACAGATACATTTGTCTATGGACCAATGACAACAGCAAGGCGAATGGGCTCAGCTGCCAACTCTACTCTCCGACGATTGGTACTGTTGCTCACTGTCCTTTAACCATTTTAACTCTAGAACTACTGGGGCAGTCATTTTGACAGATTGCTAATTTTTAATGCACTTTACTCTGCTTGTTTGGCAACCAATGGCCTTGGCAGTTTTTACTTTTGCTATCTAATATTGACATTTTGAACATTCCAAATAACATCCAGAAAAAGCAAACAAAATGTTACAAATTAATAGTTTGATACTACTCTAACACAGTGATCAAATTGGTCACACCACTAGTTTTAGTGTTAATCATAAGACCTCCCAGCTGAAAACAATTTGAAATTGTTACAAACAATACCAGACAACACCGTCATATATACTTTTTTTTTCATGAGACAAAGAAGAGAATGGAGTATTGCTGTATTTCTGTAGAATGGAAGAAAATTTGTTTAAATTCAAACTCTCCTACAGTTCCATTCAAATTTAATATAACCCAAGAAAAACCTATTCCTGCAGTATTACCTTTTTTTCAAGACACCCTGTGAGAATTTAATGAAATTTTGATTAAACATACAGTCGAATCCGGTTAATTGGACCACCAGTTAATCGGACCAGCCGCTTATTCGGACCGAATCCTAAAGAACCGAAACAAATCCTATTGCATAGGGCATGTTCGTGTAATCGGACCAGCCGGTTATTAGGACCAAAATGATCGCGTCTCGATGTGGTCCGATTAACCGGAATTGACTGTATATATAATTGCGAATTTTAGAAGAGCATTAGAGTCTTGGATGATGAATGTGATTAATGTCAAGATTGAAAAAATATAGAGAATCAAGATGAATTTAATTACAGTTTGCTCAAGTAAAATAAGGCTAGTTTTGTGAATTTATCTCCTAGCTCTTCCTATGCTGTGCACCATTCTAGTTTTGGTCTAAATTAAGCCTGTTTAAATCCACTGGCATGATCCTATGTTTCTGTTCCCCATGAAGTAGAAGCTGTGATGTTGAACCTATTATTCCATCATTTCCAGTCACACCGGCATCACCATCCAGCTGCCCATGTGCCCCATGGACAACGCCATCACCATCACCATGGAGGTGGTGGGGAACGACACGGAAGGGCCCCATCACAGGGCAGATCCCGACCCCCTCTTCCGTCTGATAACTCTGAGTCAGCCATTACCCTGGCCCCTCTTCCACAGGGTGGGCCTCCGAGGGGAGCAAGAGCCAAAAGTGAGCTAAAACATTTTAGTTATTACAACCCTTGACATCTATGATTCTTGGATCTCTCCGATAGATTCATGGACATACCCTGTTAACCAATGATATGTTAATTGTTATATTTTATATCATTATATTTTAGTACTTTACCAGTGGCAGTTTTTTGCATCTCTACATCTATTCTACTGAATATGACAGATTTTACAGCCTTACCTTTGCTTGACCACATTCTGAAACCCATAACTGTCATCTATCTTATTGTGCTTTGATATTGTACAGTGTGCACAATGATGAGGATGTCCATCCAGAAGCTCTTTGAAGGATATTCATTCTTATTAGTAGCATGTGTTGCTCATAAGTGCTCAAAACTGTATGTTAAAAAAAATATATATTTATACCTGAATTCTGAAACCTAAAGTAGATGAGGTAAAAAACATTGAAGTGCTAAAGAGAATTTCTCTTCTGAAGAGTCCATCAATTTATGAAGGACTGTTAGACAAAGGAGGTTTCAGCATATGGAACTTCACTCTTAGCTCAACTTCATTAATATTCATAAAATAATTAAGAATTTTTTTTAAATTTCACTCCTCATTTTTGTCTACAGGGCAAGATCGGGAGCATCATGGGGCAAAGGTCAAGCTGGAACAGATCCCATTGGAAGTGAGGAGACAGAAACGTTGAGCTCAGCTGATCCCTAGGAAAATTCCTTCCAAATGTGATCTGTATGAATGAAAGGACATTGTCGTTGAATGCAAGAATCCACTTTGATGGTCAGAAATTTTCAAGTCTGCATTCCGGGCCATCCGAACGAGAAAAGTTGTTTGTCCGCAACACGTCTTTCAGTCCAATCAGTACCCTGAGTTTGATTTTATTGGACAGAACTTGAGATGTTTGCCTGGGTGATATTTCCTCATGCTTGAACGATCAAAAGTGTACTCCCATGCCTGTTTAAAATATAACCCAGGTAAATATCTAAAACATCAGGGATCATAAGACCTGCTTGCTGCTTCATGATCTTTTTTTTTTATATCCATTTTGCATTTCAGTATGAAACAGTTTATTGTATTTTTACGTTTGTATTCCAGTATTTATTGGTGGTCCTTATATTTTTTTCATGCATCTCAAGTTGGTTCCTCTCTGTTTTCTAAATGGAGATGGGTGACTTGCAGTTGATTTCTTTCTGATCTCCATTGCAGTTTGCATTCATTTTCTGTCTGAGGGAGATAGTGAACTTCAATTTTATAATTAAAAAAAATAATTATTCAGTGGAAGAGTAGCTTTGGTACAATGCGAGAATTTTCCCCTTTCTTTTAATTGACCCTTGCTTTTTTTGTAATTCTTGTATTTGATGTGAGAAACAGACTATTTTCTTGCACTTCCAATCTTAATCTGGCCTTGTTACCAAAGACTGTATCCTCAGATATCACTCTGGAGATGTGTTACTGCTCCTTCTTCAACATCATCTTGTGTATTCCTCCCCCCTGAATGTCTATGCAGCACCTATTCATCATTATCATAATGAATGTCAGAATCCAGTTGAGAATATGCAAAGCAAGCTTCCATGATCACTTACTGTATCATGTGACAGTGGGCATTACTGGCATGAGCTTTCATGAAGAAAACTGTGTCACCTTGCCAGAACCTGATATTAAAGACTCAGTGGTCTTTCTTACTTCCTGGTTGTTTCATTTCCTGTTGACAAAGGAAGAAGGTAATCAAGTGGATCGTTTCCTGGAAATGAAAAATTGAATAGAATATAAGACGAACGGTCGTCCTGTCTTCATTCAAAGACTCCATGGATGGCTGTGGATACGAGGCAGAGGCAGTGGGCAGCAATTGCGCAAAGTAGCACGATGGCGTCACGTGGCCGCTCCACGCTGATTGGTCGTCGTGAGCTGGGATGGCCCCCCACACGCTGGTAGGGTGACGTGTTCTTCGGCTGTGAAGCTTCGTCAGTATATTACGTTTGGAATTCCCTTATCGCTCCTGTTATGATCTGTTACGTACCAGTTGTTCCACGAGACTATATTGCAGTTCAGGAGGTATTTTATGGTTCCTTCTTAGCTTCCTGGGTCGGTCGCGGTGAAAGCAAGGATCTCGCTTTCACTCAGTGTTCTCTCTTCCACGCCCATTGTTTTCGTGAATTAGTAATGACTTCGTACGTGTTGCGCTTGTCTTACTGGAGTTCACAAAGGAAGTGCTAGTAGGCCTTTGCGGATAGGCCCGTGGCCTATGATGTGAATCTATAAATATCATGCCAGAATGAAAATAAGACTTTTCTAGGTTAGCGTAGGCCTAAACTTTTTCGGAGAACTAAGCTCTGCCATAGAGGATGAGGAGGCAAAAGTAAAATTATTCCTACTTGAGCGGAGCCGTTTCCTTTATTATACCTAGCAGAATATGTTGAAAATCAAAATAGTTTCATATAAAATAATTATTTTGGCATCAGACTAAGTCAAACCACTATTTATACAGGATGAGCAGTACTGGAAGAACAACTGTATTCATGCAAAAAGATTGTGAATACAGATACAACATAGGAAAACTAATTTGGCCTGAAACCTGATACGAAAGAGATGGAGCAAAGGCAGGGGTAGAAAGTGCAGGGTAGTGCAGCTAGATTTGTTGCTTGACAACAAAATGAAAGAGAGAAGGAGGAATTAAATGAAAATGTGCACTGGCCTAAATGCTCAAATCAGCACAGCAGCTACAAACTATATTATTAATTTCTTGATGGAGAGAGATGTAACTATGCAATAAAGGACTATTTACGAAACTGTTCAAGTAGGTGTTGATGGATGTTATTAGTAATTTTATGACCATGAGTGGCAACCACTGGGAACAACTGCCCTTGGCTTAACATGGGCCTAGGCATAAGTCTTTACATAGTACAGCTCTGGCCCTACCTAACCGTTGTCACCCAGCTATAGCCATTTGGATGATAGGGTAAAAAAAAAAAAAGTACACCATTCCAAGAAAAAACAGTCCTTTCCCTGAGCTTGAGTTGATAATTACTTCTCTTTCCTTTTTCATTGCTTGAAATTCTTTGCATCAATCATGATGATTTCCTCAAGGTTGGAAAGTCTCAGTTCCCCTTGACTTAGGATATAATACTTCACAACTTGTGTAAGAGTTTCAATAGGCAATTGAGGAAAGATAGAAGGGATCATCCCATCTGCTACCTATCTACTACTCAGGTTTTTTTAAATGGTGTATTACCTTATATTGGGTAATCATGGCACATTGTTTGTCCTCAAGCACTACCTTCTTTAGAGACAGTCTCAATTTTTTTATTTTAAATGCGAATCTGCTAAAGTTGATCTGAGCATGGTCTCATGCATGGTCTCATCCTATCTATCTATGTTGATTTGGCCAAAATTAATTTCTTTTTCTAAATGTGGAATTAATTTCTTCTTGGGAATTCTAGAGAGCAGCATGTAAGTCTATATGACATGTTGGTCAAAGATTAAGTGAACCTAAGAGGAACATGTAGACACCCATGGTTTGAAATTCATCACAGATCTTAAATGAAGTTATAGGAGATGAAGGAAGGTATTGAGAAATATCCCTGCATCCACCACCTTGCAACTACTGTGCCATGATTCTCAATGAGTAGATGGTCGAAAACAGCATTTTGTATATTGTCAATCATTCTACAATATAAAAAATATGCATCTTCAGAGGTCTGTATGGATAGTAGTCCTTCACACGAAAATGTTAGTTGAATTGTTACCTTTTATATACTAACTAGGTATTGGAAAATGCAATGGTTTTACCTTGGGTTCTACCATTCACTAAATGCAATGAGTAAAATTATCATTGGCTCCATTGATGCTCCTTTGAACTGTTCTGGCATTTCATGTCAGGAAAGTTTGCTGTCTTTCAGTGATATTCTAAATAGGTTATTTTGAATAACTTTTCTGTTTATACTATGTTGTTACTATTGAATAACAATTTACGTTTTTTAATTCAAAATTGTCTTACATTTACCTTTTCAACTGATTCAACCATTAATACTGAATTCATTGTGACATTTTCTCTTCCATCTTAAGTAACTTGAGCAATAAATTATTTTACTGAGATTAGTGAATGAATTTTTGTCAAACTTATCTTGGATTCCATTGGGTTTGTAACTCTTCTTTCATGGAAGGTATGGCCTCCCCTCCTCATTTGTACAATTATAAAGGTAGTATTTGCAAATCACTATATTGAAATCATGGGGAAAGCAGACTTGTCTACCCTCTTGGACAGAAGCTAACTGACTCGACCATCTTGTCTTCCTCATTTTAGTAATCACTGATTTTGTACAAGATAAATAATATTCCATTTCCTCTGGAGGTGTCAAAGCCTCACTGTGGGATTTTTTCTGCTCTTGTAGATTTTCTAATGATGTCATGATATACACCGATCCTGTAAACATTCAGGAAGTGCTAGAGTTTGGGCTTTATTGATTCCAATGCAGCTTTGGATTTCAGGACTCTGGCATCACAATGCAGCTCTGGACTTCCAAACTCTTTCTAATGCACAAAATAGTGATGCTAGGGAGAGAAAATTTGGTGCAAAATGGCAACTTTACTGTCTTAAGTCATACTTGGGATGACCAACAAAAAATTTTACAACTTGAAGCAGTTGAAGATGAAACACCATACAAGGCTTTAACAGGAAATTTACAAAATGTTCAGTCTAATATGTAGGAACTCAATTTTATTTTCCAAATAGGTGTCTTAGAACCTCAGTTGAAACTTTTTCCCATGCATTGTCACATGCAGAAGTGTGTGTGTTTAATGCATGCCTGCTCAGCTGGACTAGGAAGGGTGAGTTTGATCATGCACAGACAAAGCAGCCAGAATGTGCACACTGACGGATCTCTCTTGACATTGTACCGAAAAAAGCTGCAATCGAGTCCTCAGCTACCTTTTTCGTGAAAATTCTTGTGAGACCATCTACACAAGTTAGGTGATATGGCAATTTATCATAGACATCCTGATGATGTTTCATCTGCAGCTGCGTAAAGTTGAATATTTTGTTCACCTAATTTATTTTCTCACTGAGATCTCTGCCTAGTACTGCTATTGCTGAACAGAGATAAGATAGTGCCAATATGGGGAAGGGGAGTATGTACACCTATGTGCTATCTGTGGTTGAGTAATTGTGGCTTGCCTTGACTTGCAGGTAGGCATAAACCTATACTAGAAATAGGGATAGTACTATGGGATCATGAAGAGAAGCCTGTGGGTCATAAACCCTTGCCAAACTCTCTGCATATGCCAAATAGAAAAGTGGATAGGATAGTATTGTTGTCTTAATATGAACACATATCGACAGAAACTTTTGTAAAAGCTTCAATTATAGTAGCAATATGTAGCATTTCCTAGTAATAATGTATATTTTAAAGTTAAACATGGGTATGGTATTGAAGTGTGGACGATTTGGCCAATCCTTGGAATTTTTCCATTTTGATCATTCAAATGCTGCAAGGTCTATGATGAAAGTAAAATGTCTGTACTTGGACCTCATAAGTGTGCCATGACTTACCAATGAAATACTTTTTTTTGTCGTTTTTGCCAAGCCCGATGGGAAATAATAGGTTCCTCGCTTTTTAGTCTTGCAGATACGAGTTCTTGAGGTTTCTTCGGCAAACGCCGCGACTCCAAGCATCGAATTTATGAGAAGTGCCATTTCGAAAGTTTCGTCTCACTGAAAACGCCAAGCTGGAAGTCATGTCAGTGGAAGTGATCATCAAGGCCGCCAACCAGCGCGTGGACGATCAGGCAGTGGCTTGTGCGCCGGAATGGACCATCCTGGACCTCAAAGACCACCTGGCCCATAATTACCCGGGGAACCCCCGTCCCGACGACCAGAAGCTCATCTATTTCGGCCAGCTGATGCCAAACCATCTTCAGTTGAAGGATGTACTCCGGCTGAAGAACGAAGACACCACGCACACGATCCACTTGGTTTGCCGCAGCGATGGCATCCACAAAGCGGCGTCGATGCCCGTACTCAAGAGCAACGAAGAACCGAAGTCGAAGGGGATCGAAGAGGCGAAACCCGAGCCCCAGCAGGACCGGCCGATCCATCACAGCACCACGGTCCCGGTGTCAATGTCCGAGTACCCGTCGCAGGCCCGACCGCCTTCGAATATGAATCCCGAGCAGATCCGGCAGTACCGAGAGATGCATCTCGATTACGTCCGCTGGTACATGGACTACTATCGGCCCTGGTTCCACTCGGTGTATCCACAGTACGGTCCCCCACCGCACGTCCCGCCGCCCCCTCCCATCGACCCGCAACCCGATCAGCAACAACCGGAAGAAGCACCGAGAAACCAGAACGTGCGGATGGACGCACAGGGCGGAGCCGTGATGGAAGACGACGAGGAGGGCGCCGGACGCAACCAAGACGTCTTGGATTGGGTCTACCTCCTCGCCCGAGCCGCCGCCCTCTTCTCCATCGTCTACTTCTACTCCAACTTCCTCCGCTTCTCCATGGTCATGATCCTCGGGTTCCTGCTCTTCAACCTCCAGGCGCTGTGGAGGGCCAACCGGGGCCTGCAGCCCCGCAATCCGACTCCCGAGCCGAATCCGCCGCAAGACGAGTCGAACTCGGGACAGGAACACGATGCGGAGGAGTCCAGGAATTCCGTCCCGCCTCCGTCGATGTTGGGCTATGCGTGGACCTTCGTCACCGGTCTCTTCTATTCCCTGTTCCCGGAAATCCCCACCAACTGATGGTGATCGGGGAGTCGATCATCGATCTTTCGCTGTGATAAACTCTTCTCATCTGGGTATTGGTAGCGCTTTTAGTGTGTTTTTTCCTTGGTGCTGCGGAAGCTATAGCCCATATTCCCGACAGACACTGAGAATCGCTGAGATTCCTCTCCCTCTACCCTGCAGCTGAGATAGTCGATGTTGCTTTATTCAAGGGTAATAATACAAGTACAGAAATAAAGTATTGCTTTCTTTATTCGACGATCGGTTGCCCTGTGCTTCGAAGGCGTGGTCTTGGACGAAACACATTTTGTTTCTCGGAGAATTCAGTTTTCGTCCGAGTGAGTTCGACGAGAGCCGAATTCGTGGACGACCTCGATTTTTTTTTTATGCGAAAATGCGAGCGGCAGGTGCGACTCGCTTTCTCATCGATCCGAGGTCCCGAAACGAAATGAAAAAAATTATTCCGTATCTCTCTGCATTTTCTATGGTTGGATGACGAGACTTTCACTCGCGATTCCGAGTTTCCATCGAAAGTTTCCTCGTTGCCGAAAGCGGAATTTCTCTTTTCGAGGAGAAATCGCCGACCGTCGACGTTTTCTGCGGGGCGAAACGGGCATTCCCGAAGGAAAAGTCGTTAAAGGGAATTTAATGGCAGCGATAGGAAACCCGAGAATGGTTGAGCCCCCTTCCCCGTGAAAAAGGATCGCGACTCTTCTGCAATAAGAGTTCTCAGCTGACAGTTCCGTGCGGAAGAAACGACGCAACAAAAAAGGAATTTTTGCCTTTCAAATGAATGTAAATTTTCATGCCGGAGTGTGAAGATATAACGGAAGGCTATTAGAAGAAAATTGCTGCTCTGTGTCTTTTTTTTCGCAATTAAATTATATGGTAACATTCACTCGACGAAACGGAACTTCGAAGTGACGTCAGCGTACCGTTCCGGAACGCCCACGCGGCCGATCCTCAGACTTTCCGCTGAATTGCTGAATTGCTGAACGCAAGGAATGTGGGAAGAATTCAGAGATCCGGTGCCGAACGATGACCTTTATTTTGTCCTTTATTATTCCGACCGAGTGGCATGCGAGTCCGACCGGCCTCGGGAGTAGGCGGCTGGAAGCACTTGGAAGGAGCCGGAAGTACTCGAAAGACACCGGAAGTACTCGAACTCATCCCACATCGCGCCTTTTTTTTCTAGCTCAGTAAACGTTTCGAAATAAATATTTTAATATGATAAAACTCTTAAATAAATAAATAAATAAATAAAAACTGGGGAGAAGATCCGAACGAGAAACGTCGTGAAAGTAGAAAGGGAATTTTCGGCTGCACGGACCGAGGTCGTCTTCTCGTTTCTTCCCCCGTAATTTGCGCCGGAGAGAAAGCGCGGGAGGCGAGGAACCTGCAGGCCCAGTGCTGCCGGATGTCTCGGGGAGGCCCCAGTGCTGCCGGATCCATCCCAAACCGAAGCCCATTTCGAAGCAATTTTTTTTTGCAGTGGAATTTCGCATTTCCCGCCAGAAACCATTTTGATCGCCGTCACTCTGCTCTTCCAGCTGTTTCTGCATCAGCTGAAGGCCATTTTTCTTATTCAAGTGACAAGCATTTTAATAAATCGAAGATTAAATGGCATTTGTCTTCCTTTCTCTTCCAGTTTTTTCTCCTGGGGGGGGGGGGGGGGGGGGGGAGGGGAAAGGGGGGGAAAGAAGGGGCAGTGCACATTTCACCTCACCATTGCTTACTCCAGGTTTTTTATTTTTGTTTTTTTTTTATTTTTGTTTTTGTTTTTGTTTTTGCTTCTCTTTTTTATTTTTGCTTATGCTTCTTTTTTTTTTTTTTTTTTTGTTTTTTTTTTTTTTTTTTATCTTTTCTTACGTTTCTCCTTTTTTTTTTAATCACTGGCTTCGCAGAGGGCGGGAAAAGCGTCGAGAAATTCCAGGCTTCTCTCCTACACATCGCAGAAAAACTCAAATATTTCGATCGACATCGAAAAAGTTTTTCTCGAGGAACTTTTTCGAGTCTCCGACTCCTTCAGATAAAGAGCGAGTCTTTTTTTTTTTTTTTTTCCTCGTTCATCGTGATGACGTCCGGCCTGACGGAAGGAAAACGTTGTTGCCACGAAAGCAGCCGTAAAAATAAAAAATAATAATAATTGGGCCGTGAATATAATAATAATAATAATATATATAGCATAAAACCGCCGGAGGAAATATCTTTTTGTCATCTTTTCTTTTTTCTTTCGAGACGCCTCAACCGTTCCAGCCAGAATCCAGAACGCATCTCTCGCGAGAAAAAAACGAAATAATTCGGATTCGCCAATTCGCGGGACAAATTCGCCCTGTCGCCGCGGGACGCGATCCGGACGTTCCAAGACTTCCCGCCAGCCGGCAGCACGATCGGGAACTTCGAAGACGCCGAAGTTCTCACCGAAAAAAAAAATTATTTTCGCATTGAAAGGGCTGGAGCGAAGGGAGTACACCCTCCCTCCCCCGACGACACCATCGCCGCGACTGCGGACATTCATTCCACGGATGCCCTTCCACGGATGCCCTTCCACGGATGCCGTTCCACGGATGTCGGATGTTCCGTTTCGATCTCCCCCCCTAGTCGCCGTCAGCTGCGACTTCGCCGCTCGCCAGCTGGTCTCCAGGCGTCGCTGTGGATTCCGTCTCGCCGAGAGACGGCCGCCGTGACCGTCACGCCCTCTTGCGAGTCACGCTGTCACGTGCGAGTCGAAAGAGTCTCCGTGTCCCCTATTTAAAAATCCTGCCTGCCTCTCATTATTGCACGCCGGCCGGGGACCCCCTATCCCGAGGAATGCGCTAATTTGCTCGAGGAACTAATTAATCACCTCGGGCGGACGCACTCTCGGCTCGTCGCTTGGGCTTTGTGCCTCGCGCTTCGTCGCGTCGCGGTGGTTTTTTTGTCCCGTGGATGGAATGAGGAATTTCCAGGAAAAACTTTGCGGGATTCTCCCTCGATGTGTTATCCGCGTTTGCGATTCTATCGAGCTGAATTCCAGGTCGACTGCAGCGCTCGTCGGTGGGATTCACTCGAGATTCACCCGAGATTCACTCGAGAGTCACCGGAGATTCACCTCTTCGCCGCTCGGATACCACGTAATGGGAATAGGCGGTGAATTGCTCGAAATGAAGTACGACGGCGCGTGATTACCGGCCCTCGGCGAGTCACGAACCTCTCAGTCCGGCCACAATTGCGCGGAACGGTGGGATTCACCCACGATTTCAAGAAAGAAAAAAATAATATATATATCTGAACTTCCATGGAAGAAACTTTCGTCGGCGGTTCGGACGGAAAAAAAAGGGGAGGAGCCGGGGCTCGAACCCTTGCCATCGGGACGCCGCGAGTGCGAGCGAGTGAAGGGACCGCGAGCCGAGAGGGAGGAAAGGAGGGAGAGGGAGAGGGAGAGCGAGGCATCGGTCCCAGTCCGTGCCAGGCACGGCCTCCCCGCCTCCCCCGTCTCTCCATTCCTCGCCCTCTGGCCCCTCGGAGCGGACGGAACTCCTTCACTCCCGAGTCCGGAGCCTCTCGCGTCTCGTGCCGTCTTGCAGTCTGCGTCCGTTCGCGCCGGTTTCGACGGTGCCGCGTCCGTTTCGTGCTTCGTGCGTGAGCCTAGCGCTTCGAGTGCCGTTTTTCGCGTGGAACCCGTCCCTCACGGTACGATTTCGTAGGCCTACGTCTCTCTTCCCTTCGTTTCTTTAAGCGTACTCGCCTCGGCGCCAGGTAACTCGTCTCTCGATGTTTACTCTTTAAATTAATATATGCTGTATGCTCCGCGGGACTCGTACGTGCCGCCGATCCCCGATCCAGCCCCGATCCAGCCCCCGTCCTTGCCTTTCCACGCAGCTGTCTCCCTCCGCCCGACTCGATCGAACGGGTCAGGCCCGACGCGTCCCTCGCCCGACCGACACGAACGGAATCCTCTCGCAGGGGTCACCGGGTTCGAAGTCCGTCTTCCCGTCGTCTGCTACGAAAATCGCCTTCCGAGACGAAAGAAAGACCCGGAAGAGATATTCGCAGGCGTCTGCCAGATGCTCGCCCCGCCGGATCCTGCATCTGGCCGTAGAGGGTCGGCCTCGTGAGGGTCAGCCTCGAGAGGGTCAGCCTCACCTCGCGAAGTTCTTAGTGAGAAAGGATTTTTTAAAGGGCAGAAGCGGAGGAATGAGCCCGTCGCTCCGTCCTTGAGCCATTTCTCCGCACTTTCACGGCCTTTTAAATAGGATTCGGAACGAAAAAAATCCCCACTCCGCCGATCTCGGTCGATCGCGCCTCTCCTCGCCGATCGCGCCCCGCGCGAAAGTCCCTCCACCCTAAAGGAAGCCAGAAAAAAAAAGAGGCTGGCACGAGGCCAGGCATTCCGCGGAGGCGATACGATTTCCCACGTAATCGGGCACCCGCGTTTCATAATGCGCATCGTGGAATGCAAACTTCCTGGGTCGATTAATTGTCGGCCCGAAACTCCATTCCGCGAAACTTCGTATATAAAAAAAAAAGTGGAATGGCCCTCGGCGATGTCTCTTTCTGTCTCCCAGTTTACGTCACGAACCCGTTTTTTTTTCTCCCCCTCTCAATGGAAAGGCAGAGCAGTGTTGCGAGATTTCGGTTCTCGCTGATCAGCTGGATTTCGGATTTTAGCCGTCGACACGGTCGAGTGTAAATCATGAGATGAAAATCATTTGATAAATTTGAGGAGTTTGCGGCCATCCAAGGCGCCTTCGTCTCGTAATCGTTTCTCATTAAACATTTTTCGGGACTTTGCAGCTTAATTTATTCATTTTTGGTTTCGCATCGAGAGAGAGAGAGAGGAATTTTTTTTTCCTATTTTTTGCCGAGATTCCAGGAATTTCATTGTTCCCATTATCGGATTTCTCCCTCGTTAATTTCGGGACCGATCCCACCCCGATCCCATCCAGGAGTATCGACCGACCGCTTCCTCTATTTTTTTTTTTGTCGTCCAGGAAACGGCATGCAAAGGCGAAATGGGCCCTAACGGTTTCGCCCCACGCCGCTTCGGAGACCCTCTGGGCCGAAACGCGGATTTTCCCACATTCGTCCCCCACGTGTTCCCGCGGTCGAACGCAGACGGTAACGATTCCACGCTCGGATACAACCCTGAATAATGACATTTATAGGAAAGTCGAGTGAAAGCTCTGGCCTGGTTAAATTATGAACGACCGCGATGGTAGGGGGGAGGGGAGGGGGGGAGAAATTTTCCTCGAGGGAATGAAGAAAGTTGCGAAGTAATTTTCTCGACGCTCCATAAAAGCGGTTCCCGAGCCGTTCTCGTCGGAAATCGGCACGGATCGCGAGAGACCATTTCGGATTCGTTGCGAGGTGAAAGTTCTGCTCGTGTTGCGTTCCGCGAACTTGTTCCCGGTAACGAGGCCAAGGCCCGCCCCGCGACACGTGTCGAGTAACCGGAATCCCCGTATCCGATTTGCAATCGATCCGGTTCGCAGGTGGGAGCAGGTGGGAACGGTAACGGAACTTCCTGGAATTTTTTTTTCTCGTTCGTGATGAATACTGTCGTTTCGTCTGACCCGGCGTCACGAAGATTTCCCTCCCCGTCACGTTTCTCGCCGTGATGATGATGATCCGCTCGGGTCGATGCAACGTCGGCTCGATCGACCTCTTCCATCGACCTGGAAGTGCAAAGGCAGGTCACGTAATGGCTCTGCGATTCCGACTTGATTGACAGTTTGAGAAGGGAGGGGCGTGACCTTGAGGTCGAGACGTTGCATGTGCGTAGTTGCACCTCGCAGTTGCACCGATGCAACTGCGCAGTGCCGAAGCGACTCGATTTTCACCTGAGAGATTTTTCTCATTTTTTGGGTCAACTCGACTCAAGGTGATTCGGGAGGGAACCGGTGGGCACAACCCGGCAGCCTTGACTCGGGTTGAGCAACTGTTGCCTTTTGAGTTGCCCCTCGGCGTGCAGCGTCGCCCCTCGGTGCGTCCTCGCTAGAGGATTCCGTCCCGTTTCGCAGGTCATTCATCTGTGACCCGCATTTTTTCGGCTGACTCACGCCTGATCGGCGGGTGACATTCGGAAGGGCGAAGCACGAAGCATGAAGCACGAAGCACGAATCCGCAGATACTGCAGCGGAGGAGAAAAGCCGAGGCGACAGCCGTCGTTCCCCGCCGGAGGTCGGGATCCAAGGTCTCCCGGCGGAATTCCTCTTCGTTTCCTTTCGATAAGAAAAAGAATATAAAAAGGGGGAAAAAAAAAACAATAAACGAGACGGGAGACATGCTAGAACTCGAAAGACTGGAGATATTCTTTCCTGGCCGTCCCCCGTCGCAGGTCGCCTCGGGCTCCACCTTGACATTCGCTCACCTCTGCACGTGGGAAGCGCCTGCACTCCCCTTTTTCTCTCGTGTACGCCGTGGGCGAAATTTGCTCTCGCCGCCCTTGCCTGCTTCCCCCGTTGTGCAACGAAAGGAAGGGAGAGAGAGGACGGAGGGAGGAAGGACGCATTGTTTCTCTCTGGCCTCTTTCTCCGAAAGGATGCGCCTTCGCGCTTCATTCGGCGGCATGTGGGTCAAGGAACGGCGTGGAACCGAGATCCCGACGATCGGATCCCGTTCCAGAAAGACGGGAAACGAGGATCGAGTCGAAATTCTCCACGGTTTGCCATCCGGCGCCGCGACAGCACTTTTTGGTACCGTTCGGTACCTCCCCCCTCGCAAAGGCGGCCTCCTCCGCTTCGAAGGCGGCTCCCTCTGCGAAGGCGGCTGCTGGCGCCGTCTGGTCACCACGGGCTTCGTTGCGTGTCGATTGTCACGGATATGGAACGTGCTGGTATCTCATTTCCTGGACCCCCGTGGCCGTCGGCCCATTGTGAAGCGCCTTCGCTCGGGTGTCATGGAAAAAAAGTGAAAGGATGAGGACGAAGAGTTCCCCCCTCGAATCTCGTTCCGTTTCGCGCACGAAGGGAAATAGATTGCGAAACCGCAGGTCAACCACCTTTTCCTTAAAAAAACAAAACAAAGAAGTCTCTTTCGTGTTTGGACTCTAGACGAACAAAAGCCCACGAACGCGATACGGCGTGACCCTCTCCCTCCTAATTAGCGCCCTTTTCAATGGGGAATACGTGCGATTGTGCGAGGCGAGGTGAATGATATCCGGGGCTTTTGGTAAATGACTTCTCCCTTGGCTGAAGGCTAATAACGGTTCAAACGTACAGGAGCAAAGGGAAAACGCGAGTCCCGTTATGCCATGCGACCTCCTCGGTCTGTCCTTCCCATCCCCGATTTTGCCTTTTGGCTTCACCTTCGGATCTCGTTCTCAAGTTGCCCGATTTTGCGTTCACTCAGGCATAAATATATGCCGCCATTAGACTTATGCGAATGATCTGGTGACTTTTTTTTTTAAACAAACAGGCCATGCCTCGTCGAGCATGGAATTCATTTTTTTTTCGTTATTTTTTATTATATATTTTTCAGATTACTCAATCTCAGGCCAAGGCCCGCCCTCGGGTCCACCCTCCCCAAGGCCTGAATTTCCATCCCGGTACGACTTCAGTTCCATTCCTAAAAAAAAAAAAAATTATCCGTAAAACGTGGGTTGCCATGTGAACCATCGATGCTCCTCACAGAAGGAGATAAGTGGAGCCTGTGATCAGTGATGCGTTGATGTGGCTCATCATCTTGGCTAGCTGAATTGCTAGTGGCGAGGAAAAGTGTTATCGGCCCCAATGACCAGGATGAAGAATTCCAGCATTCTCAAATTGGTGCAGAACAATAAGAACTCCTCCAAATGTGAGTGGCAATAGTTTCAGATCTGTATTTCAGAGTTCCATTTTATTTTATTTAAAATATTTATTTATATATATTTTTTCTGGTGGAGTCTTGATGCACTTGCTTATTTCATGATTCAATGAAGCCAAATTAGAACTTCATAAGAGTATGAGGTTGGCTATGTCTTACCATGGTGCTGGGAGAAGTTAAAACTCTAATGTGAAATTCTGATGTTTGTTCAGCAGCGAAAACATGGATCCATCCTCCCGAGAACCTTCAGAACAACCACATTGCTTACCTGGTGAAGGCAAGTATCAAGAACATGTTGCCCTTTTTTGTGACTTCTTTTAGGATACAAACTGGCAAGGAGTACTTCTTGCTTTTCTGCCCAGATTTAAAAGAAATAAGCTACCTGTTAGATTCATTATGCAAACTTATTTCACTTACAATTAGTAACATTTTATTTTGCCCTCTGCAGTTCTTGGGTTGCACAGAGGTGGACCAGCCGAAAGGAATCGAGGTGGTGAAAGAGGGGATTCGGAAACTTACTTTCAACCAGCAGCTGAAGAAGGCTGAGGGGAGCAGCAGCAAGCCACCCAAGGTGGAGCTCACCATCTCTGTCGATGGGGTGGCCATTCAAGAACCCAAGACCAAGGTGAATCCGAATACCACACGTCGGTCTTGCTGACGTTTTCCTTTCTCCTGTGGGATGCCTTTGTCTGAGCAGTGACAGAGCTCTAGAGATGTCATCTCTATGAAATGCAGTAGTCCTGTAGTAAATCATCTTTTAGTTATAATAAATAGGTAATTTACTACAGCATTATGTCACTGCACTTCTCAGGAGAACAAGACTTGAGATAGAATTGTGTAACCATTGAGAATAGTCATTCTGTCTTTTAACACAGTACTATATTGTCTCATCTTGGCAGGAGATCATGTATCAGTACCCACTCCACCGGATCTCCTACTGTGCGGATGACAAAGCAGAAAAGCGATTCTTCAGCTTCATCGCCAAAGAGTCCTCGAGCACAGAAAAGCACACTTGCTTCGTGTTTGTCTCGGACAAGCTTGTGAGTGGATTTCTCACCCTTGCCCATGATAGTTGCATTGTGCAGATGGCATATAGAGTGCATGAATGTCACACATAGGCAGAGGAGATCACATTGACCATTGGTCAGGCCTTCGATCTGGCATATCGCCGGTTCCTGGAGTCTCAGGGAAAGGACATTGAGTCTAAGAAACAGGCAATGGTATTACACAAGCGCGTCGAGGCCCTCGAGAGGGAGAACAAGGAACTCCGGGCTCGACTCCAGGAACTCTCACAGCTGCTCAGTCCTGATGCACTCCAGGGATTCATGAGTCGCAAGAATGTAAGAAGACATAATTGCTCTTCTATTTATATGTACAATTTTTTAATACAAATTATATTCAAAATCAACAGAATAATTGATTTTAGCATAGTTATTTCATGGGAGAATTATTCTGTTTTTCAGCCACAATAGAGCTTGGTCAAACTAAGACTTGAAGTGTACTATGTTGTCACTTGTGCTGAAATCATATTAATTTCAGTCAGACAGGACTCTAGTAGCAGTCATTGACTTTCTTGATATATTTATTGAGTTGAACATTTGGAGAACTTAATGAAAAGCTACTGAGGATTTTTGGTACCCTGTAATACCTATTTAGAAGTACCTGATTGCTGTACATGGCATTATCTGCTTTCATTTTGCATCATTATGCCATGAAATTTATCAAGTACTCCTTTCATCATTGTAGATCCCAAATTTGTTGATCGTGGATGATGGAGACGAGGTGTCAATGACATCTACTACATCCCAAGAGAATGGAAAGCATGAAAGTGAGGGGATTCTGGAGGACATGCTTCTCATTGAGGCTGACCTACAGGGACTCGTTCCACCTCCTGTGCCACCGCGCAACGACCCCGACCCGGCAGTTGGTCGCCACCTCGAGAACCTACAGTGGAGCGATCTTGAGGACTTGCACAACCCGCTCAATGGCTCCAGCTCCAATGGATCTTCTCCTCCAATACCTTCCTGTGAGACCTGCACAGGTTTTCACATCTCACACCTATGGTACAAGTGCAGTGATCAGTGCTAAGCAATTGCAATTGGAATGAAGGCATCCAGCTACAAATTAATGCGATTTAAACTCATTTAGCTGTTGACTCAACTTCCAGATTGAACTACTTTAAGCCCAGAAATCTCATGGAAATTAGCAGCAATTGAATACTGCTTATACTTGTCACATCTGCATGTACTTGAAGTTTACATAGTCACAAACTTTCAGTATAAGGAATCAGGGTTCCTGTAAAAACATAATTTCACAGTGTTGCTTTGTGACAGGTTGTGTTTTCAATATGCGCTTCTTTTTCTCACCAATTGCCATTCATTAACAAGGTAAGACATTTTTCTTTGCAGTATTTGAAATTCTCTCAAGTTATCAGGAAGTTCATCTGAGTCATATTTATATTTATAAACATTTAAAAATTCAAAATTACATGTAAACATGTAAAATGTTTAACTGGATACATACATTTCACTGTTGTAAGCATTAATTATGAATACCTGAATAATAAACTAAAAGTTTGCAGTATTTTACTTCTGAGCTGAGGATTCCAAACATTGTCAATTTTTTACTGAAATTATTTATATGGGTGCCATTGAAAAGGTTAAGGATCAGGAGTGTCAAAACTCTTTGGTGCACTTTTCACTTTTTCGATTACACGATGATGCAATATGCAACCTGAACGTGTAGAAGCAATGAGAAGCGATACTGTTTCCTAGATATGATGCAAGCACCATCTCTTGGAAACTCATGTATTTTGATTCTAGCTCTCTGAATATATCACTGAAACTTGCTTTCTTCTCCATGTAACAGCATCATGTCTTCATTAATAGCCATGTAATTGTTCATGTTTGTTTTAGTCTGGGTATACATGAGCCTTGTAGGGGTGAACCATCAGGATTAAAATTTGAGGGAATGTTTCCTTCCTGAAAAGGAACATGTTGGCAATTCACATATTGAAACAGAGAGCAGGAGGGAACTTAAAAAGTATATTTTAACCCCTTAGTGCCCAGGTGTTTTTTCAAGTAGAGATACGTTTTACTGGAAAATCTTCTATGCAAAACAAGAGTAATCACTTATTGCTCAGTACTACCACATTCCATAGTTTCAACAGCAGTTTAACATCAGCATTATCTATGCATTAATTTTGTTTGTATAATTTACTTATCAATTGCATAATTATATGTAGCATTTATGCACCAAAATATGTATGCATTAATTCATATTCTAAAACTGGCAGACCTTAAGATAATTAATCCATATAATTATAACAATTAATAGTGCAGTATACTACACACAAAAAATTGCTTGATCCCTATTTAAGAATCATGGGACATAATTGGTTAAAGGAATCTGTCATTTCCACTTTGTGAAGGCAGAAGCAGTGAATTAGTAGTTTTGATCAGATTAGTTTCAATATAGCCAGCCTGCAGCAAGGAAAGAAAGTGCCTTGGTGGAGGTCATGTAGTTTTCTTGACACACTTCATTTCTTTTGCAGCCCTGATTTTAAGCACCTAAAAGGAGTGAGATGTTCACTGTCTCCATCTAACAGTTGGAAATGGTATTGAAGTTTGAGCAATGTACGCTGTGAGTTCCAATGTTCTCACCTCCATGAGCTGCATCAGTGAAGATGCACTGGGTACAGATATTTAGGTTGAAGAAAGACTATCTCACCTTATGAATTGGCCAATTTAGTACTCCTCATTGGTTGGGTGTAGTACAGCCCAGAGAACCCCTCAGGAGGATGAAAGTTCTTTTGCTTATTGTATATTGTCCGTAATGCTGTTGAAACTGTGAGGTAGTTCTTGCATCTGCATTGAGCTTCTGGTGGGAACAATATTATGGCAATTTCAGTTGATTGTTGGAAGCCTGAAGCCCCTTAACTCTGTGTGGTATGTGTATGTGGAGGCCTAAAAAACCATGGGGAAGATGAAGTATCTTTAAAAATCACATTGTTTTCTTCATTTTTGGTTTATGCTACATACATTAGCTAACTCTCAAAGTGTGAAGGAAATAAAAACTGGCCTAAAATATATTGTAGTTTAGTCCCAGAATATTTTGCCTCGACATGTAATGCATGATAACATTGCATGTCAGATAGCGTATGTGATGCCAAGAATTGTTGAGCTTGCTTGAATTTTCTGAGTAAACATTTTAATTGAGAAATTACGCTTTATAGCATCCTGTCTATATAGATCCTCCTTATTGAGAACTTTGGTTTTACTAGACATCAGAGGGGATGTAGTGAACATTTTGAAGATACCAGACTGCTGAATGCATTGCAGAGATCTGCTAGACCTTTTCTCAAATATATCTCTCTTGCTTAGAGGACTAATTTTAAAAGAAATCAATTCTGACATCCATCTCGTCGATGTAAACAGAAGCCAGGCAGACTGGTGAAAAAACTAAAGTAAATGTGCATATAAAAAGAGAACAGAGAAGGAACTGAATTTACCTACTCAGATGGCCCTTCATTATGTGGTATAGAAGAGACAAAAAAGGTTGGGTGGCAAGATAATGGTAGCCTCCATATCTGTAAAATGTGACCATGGTCTGAAAAAGTATCAAGGGGAGGGAGTGCAGGTAATAAAAAAACCATTCAGTTAGCATATTACATCCAACCCGTTGTAGTCAGATTTTCGTAACATGAATGCCACCTCCTTCCTATCCATACATCCTCTAACCTTCTCCATTCTTATCTCATCTCTTCCACTGTATCTTGCATGTTGACCCCTTTGTTCCCTTGAACTACTTCAGTAGATCCATTCCTTCTATTCTCTTTTTCACATTCAGACATGACTGATTTCCTTCTGCTTTTTTTAAAATTGCTTTAGCATAATTTTATTAAGGTAAAAATGCTTCGTTTATTTTTTTATATTTACTTATTCTGAGTCAACACAAGGATTCTTGAAGTTAAATTTTTTCCAAAAATTTGTCTTAAAGGCCCTGCAGATGCATATCTGCAGGGTCTGAAGCAATAGTGTTAAATCAAGGTTTCTTTGAGAATTTTTTGAACAGACTTTGCCCTATGTATCTGAATCTATCATCAATTTTGACAGATCTGAAATCACAAGTTCTGTACTTTGCCTTGCAGTGAGTCCACCACCTTCAAAGGGGAGGGAAGTGCCACCACCACCAATTCCAGCCAGGAATCTCTCTGGTCCAGCCTTGAAGGACATCTTTGGTTCTGAGCCTTTTGCTTCAAGTACTAGGCTGGCAGATCCCATGATGATGCACCCATCTCAGTCTATGCCTGTTTTTGGGCAACAGAAGGATCTGTTTGGGATGGGTGACTTTTCATCTCCAACAAAGTCCCTTGAGCAGTCCTTGTCTTCTCTTGAGGGGAGAATCAGCGACATGCAGGTTAGTGATTCTTCTACTCCTATACCTCCAATAGCAGTTGTCTACCAACCACATAGTGGGCTTGCTTTTCCTTTTCCATTTCCTTTACTCCTTGCCTTGATTTTATTATACTTTTAGTTTTATTAAGTATTTATTATCTTGGAACCATTGTTGGTTTAATTAATTAGCTGCATTATGAACATACATCATCTTTTTTATTCTGATATCAATGTGGAGGTGTAGTTCATGACAGCTTCTTAAACTTGGATTTCAGAAGAATTACTCAACACTTGCCAAAAGTTTTGTGCAGAAATTTGTGGAAAAAGGCTGGGTTGAGCTAGTGCATCTAGAAACTACGGGCATTTCCAATGATGTGAGAGCATATCATGTCAGGAGGTGCCCATATTGGAAACATTTCCCACACTAGTATCTCACAGCATTAGGACATAATTTTTTTATTATTGGATTTTGCCAAAGAATCATGGTTGCCACGTTTGCTATTAGATTCATAAAATTGCATCACGTTTGAGTGTGATCACTCTGTGGTCTTGTTAATTTCTTTTTTTTTTTAAGGTAGGACTTGCTGTAGAAACACTGTATTATGGACATTTTCAATATAAAGTACAGTGCTTGGCATAGGGACCATGACTGATGCCACAATCCCTCAGCAGAAACTCCAAGTTTGTTGAAAGCCTTAGTTACCACTCATAGGTTGCAAAGGCCCATGACTTGAACTAGTGAATTTCAAGGTGGACTACATTTATATCTTGTAGATTCGGAATGTTGAGTGGCAAGCATCTTGTTCCAACTACTTGACCACCAGACTTGGTGGCCTTGGTTTTCTATTTAATGAAACTTGGTTGTATGATGCCAACCTCCTTTCACAAAGTGGACCTTTGAGTGACCACTCTTTAGTTCACTTTTAGTATATAGGAAAAGAAAAGTGACATTAATGGTGATACTAGGGAAAATATTTATAATAAAACCATAATATGCCATAGCTATTCAAATACCACAGTCAATAAAGCCAAAGATAGGGACACATCTGGCTTTCTGAAAGTAGGCACAGTGTCTCCATTGGCTCATTTCTCAGGAGCACCCTAATGTGGAGCTTTCAGGTTGTAAGGGGAGGTACCCATTTGTGAACAGTTCTTGCATTTTGTGCAGCATCACCAGCACATTGTGCTCATTTTACAATTATAAAAGCCTTTTTAATATTTTTGAAGGCATTGGAGGAAAAGACCAATGGAAAAAGCCAAAATGGCAATTATGTCTTCAAACTTTCATCTCATCAAAAGAGCTTACTTTCTCTTAAGTTTCATTAAATTAATGGAAGATTGAGGTCAGCCTTTCTTAGTGCAGGCAGTAAATAGAAAGAAAGCATTACAGGTCTTTCTTTCACCAATGAACAATTTATTTTGGGCTGAAAAAAAAAACTGTGAAAGATGGATGCTTGGTAGTTCGATTCCTTTGATAATCCAAAGGGAACAAATCCTTGGAACAGACTCAAATGCTCCACTCCTCAGGCCTTGAGAATGAGTGTACTGTCCTCATTCCTCATAATTGAATTGTTATCTTCTGTCCCTTACCCTTGAAGGCTGATTTTTGAAGATGATACTCAACATTTACACAAGAATGATGATGAAGGGGATATGTAGAGTTTATATTACTGAAGAAATTATGTCATTGCCTGTGTGATGTTATCAGTCAGCATTTTCAGACCAAACTTGAAGGCAATTGGTGCTAAAATTGCATCATCTGCTTATCATCTCATTGTGTAATTCAAACACAACCACATCCTTACATTTTTTTTTATCCCTGTCAACTTACTTGATCAACAAGGCATGTAGTGATGGTCTTGCCATCCTATTGCTTTCTGTGAAAAAGCTATTCTCTCCTGGCATTGACCCGTGGGTCTGGCTTGAAATGTGACTTGCAGTGCTATAGTGGGAGGTAATCTTTCTTATTTGCAAAAACCTTGCAAAATTTCAAAAAATTAAAAACCCAGAGAGAAACCCTGAGAAGTATATCTCACCTGTAACAGATGTGCTGAATGAAAATCTCTGTCTCTTATGATCCTTGCATGATCTCTCCTCCTAGACCTCCTCCTTTTTAATGCACAGGTGGTGTGCATCTTCTGGGATTTTCAATACTTATTTTTTAATTTTTTTATTTTACATATTTATATTTTATTTACAATATTTACAATTTATTATTTACAAGCACCAGTATTTATTTGTTGCACTTAGCAAAAGTAGTAACTAATAAACTTAACATTAACAATTGGCCTAATTAAATGGTGTTTTCTTGTCATGCACACAGGATGGATTCCATCGTGGGCTCGCGATCGAGAAGCAGGACTTCGAAGAATTTAGTCTGGACAGCCTGGACCCACTGCGCAACTGAGAGAGACCCCAAGTCCCTATCTACTCCTAATCCCTCTCCAGTGCTGATGTGATCTTGCTAGAGAAAGAGAGTGCGCCATATTATTTTTCTATTCCATCGGTCCATCTAGACATTTTGCATCCCTGTTTGCAGCAATGCATCGTGAAATTGTGTACCATATTCCTCCTCCATTCACGCTCGGTATCTGGAGCGCCAATATGCATGTGATGAACTGCCACATCTTGTCGGTGGATCCGTTTATCCGTTTCTTCCTTCTCTTTTTAACCCATTCCCTTTCTTTATGAATTCCAATTTTATTTTTTCATGCTAGTTCTTTGTTTTTTTGAGAGAGAGCATCTTTAGCTTTTATGGTGCCTGCATTCATCTGAATACAGATAATTGCTGAAGATGTTTCTTATTCTTTGCATAACTTGCACTCATGGGAACTTGTTGAGGAATCGAATGAAATGTTAACAGAAGTGGAGCCCTATATCAAAGTGATTTATATACTATATGCAGAATCTTTGGAAAATACAAGTTGAATGTTGAGTTCAGGATTAACCCTGAATTTTGCACTTTCTCTTAAAAGGACATTTTTACAGTTGGACTATTGTGTTTGTGCTAGAGGTGGAAAACAAACCTTGAGGCAACTATGAGTTGTCGTTGGTATAGTCCTGTAACCGAGCAAGAAAGAGTTCAGTTGAAACTGTCTTTTGGATACGACGAAACCTTCCGTGAACCAGCCTATTGTTAGAACTTTCTGTACAGAAAAGTTCTCAGATGTGATTGTTGGACCGAACGCGAACAAACGAGTTTCATCTGCGAATGATGATAAAACGACAAAATATGCGAAAGTGGCAGTGAAATTCGGATCAAAGCCGGTTCGGTGACCGAGCTCTTGAGGCTTCCGACCGAAACCCAGGAGGCGCGGATCGAGTCCGTGCGGCAGCGAGCCTATCGCTAGCAGGCGACTCGCGTGCCGATTTCGAGCCCTGGAAGCCCGTGAGCGTCCTAATGCTTCCTGCTGGATCGATCGGGGGCATCTTTGCACGAGGAGCCGTGATGGAATGATGCCTGTGTTTCGCAGGACCTCATTGTCTGCATCCGTTGTCGTGTCCCGTTTCACTTCCGGTCTCACCAGTGTTCCCATACATATGCCCTACCGTAGGATGGGCGATGCCCGCGAACCGGCATCGAGGTAATGGTTGCCGGATGACGAATTCTAAGAACCCGAAACCTCTCGCTCTTCAAAGTGCGTGAGGGGCACGAGACCGATCGTCTTCCGTTGGAATTTCCTTTATTTTAACGCGATTACGTAAAATTCTGCAAACTAAAAGCAATTTTTGCTGAAATCTGTCAGTTTCATCACCCAGAGCGATTGCCGGCACCAGGAGCTTCACACCCGAAGCCTCTTTAAAAAAGACCTCGAGCTACGTCCGACGAGAAGCCCCGAATTGCCCTTGAAGCCCTTGCTTTTGGGGCCATGACCCCACTCGAATCTTCCACTGGCGTGCAGAAGGATTTTTCACCTTCGCAATAATTACACGAAGCGCTTTTCGTCCGACAGAAACCGGAACGCAAGAGTGGCCCCTGGGAATTGTGAAGCGGAAGCTTTCGGCAACCCTGACCCGAAGGAGAGCAGACGCCATGCGGGTTCCCGGTGGCGGCCATGGTGGGAGTGCGGGCGTGTGGCCGTCCGGCGTCTTCGCCAAGCCCGACGGTCGCCGGGTTACTTACGTGAGTTTCATCTGGCTTTTCGTGAAGAAGTTTGGGAAGTTGCACCCTGTAGGTGGCAAGAATGTCGTCCGTGAGTCGTTGATCGGTGTATGGCAGTTACGCTGGCAGCAGAGGAAGTGTGTTCCCATTCGAAGGCGTCGGGTGGGAGTCTCTCGTAAATTTTTCACTAAGAACGGAGATATACAGACCTCTTCTTTCCTCATATGCGGGTTCGATTTTCTCCGCTCGATCGCGCACGATGGGAAGACGGAAACGGTACGCCCTGAACCGAAGGCTTTTTTCACGACTAATGAGCCCTTTCGGCCGAGGCTCCTTTGACTCGATTCATTCCGACCCGTCGGCTCCGCATTGCATCGTCTTCCCATTTACAGTAGGTGATGAAAATCCTCTCGCCTACTTTTTTCCGCTACGCCTATGGTGCAATAAAATGCAGAACGTTGAAATCTCTATTATTATTTTCCTTCCGTGAGTGGCTTCCGAGTCTCTTCAAGTTCTCCTGCCTTCGTGCGTACTCCCGCCTATATCGCTTTCCTTCCCGCCCTTCCTCCTCCTTTCTGCCTCCTTCCTCCTTCCTTCCCTCCCTCCCTCCCTGCGAACGGAGCGTGTGACCCACTCCGTCGTAAAATGTTTCCCTCCTGCATCGGAAACCACGACGGTCGGTTGCCTCTGCCCTCTTTTCCTTTCACGTGACTCCGGCTCAAGTTTCCATCGGATGCTAGCGTTCGTATTAAACCGGATCTAACCATAACCCAGTATTTTCGCCATTCCGCCGGTTAAAAAAGCAACCGTGCCGAAAAATCCTGACAGACTTCGAAGTCGGTCGAACGGTTTGTTTGTTTGTTTGTTTGTTTTTTTAAGCGTTCCCCCCTCCCCCCCTCTTTTCAGTCATTTCGTTAGGCGTGTAATTCGGACTGCATTTGTGATCGGGTGTTTCGCAGGTGTTCGAATTTGGCTTCCTCATTTTGTCGCCCGAATAGTCCATGTTTTGAGAAAAGGGTGAATATGCAATTTTGACCTTTTTCGGAAGTGTGCGAATCCGCCATATTTTTTTTTTAGACAAAAGACACTAGTTAACCTTCTCACCACGGCGCTCTGCTTTCTTGTGCGAGGGCAAATACTCAATTATCAAATTTTCTGTCCTCGAAATTCCCAAATTTGTGTATTCGCCCTTTTGCCAGATCATGGACAATACGTAATGGACAATGCCGTTCTCCGTTAGGTGTGTGGCATACTTCGTATCGACCACCTGTGAATCCCAAGCGGAACATGATCCTAGTTTCACACGACGATCTGCAACACCTGTGAAAGCCAGACATAACACTTCTCATTCGAGGCCCGTAGTAGAAACCTGCGATCAGAATTTATTTATTTTTTATTTTTTATTTGTAAGCCCGCCAGCATACAAATGAAATATTCTCGTGAAGCGTGAATCAGCGCTTTATTCAAGGAGTTCGAGTCGAAGCATGCTTCATCAAGGTGGCCTTCAGAGCGTTTTTCTTCGCCGTTGACTTTCCGTGACCTTGCCTGACCTCGGCTCCGATCCCCGTCAGCGAGATGCGAGTTTCATTTTCCTCTTCGTCTCGTCATCTTCGCTCACGATGAAAAACATTTTTTTTTTTTACTTTTTCATATCCGGCGGCAATTATTTTAAAAGCTTCCATCCTCTTGTTTATCTACTTACGTTCACTTTCCGTGACGCAGTTAAGGTTTCGCGTGTCCTTCGTAGGGGCAGGGAACTTCTCTTTTAAGTGTACCTGCAATCGTGGAGAAACCAGGAATTAACACTCCCCCTAGCCGGTGACGCGGGGCGGATTGCATAAAACTGACTTGTAGCGTAATGGAGCATTAAACCTCCTTTAGCGCCGCTAAACGAGGTTTAAATCGCACTAAAGTCAGTTTCATGCAATCCACCCGCGGTTGAAAGGAGGTCACCGACTAGGGCAGCGGTTCTCAAACTTTTTACGCTGAGCTCCCCCCCCCCCCTTGTGACCCTGGCTCGGTGTCGCGCCCCCTTTCTCTCTGAGAGGAGTACCTAGAAATTACGATTCGTTTTCTGTTTTTTTCAATCATCGCATGAATGAAGCATCCGTGGAGTAATTTCAACGTTTCAGGGACCCGGGTCACAGCTAGGAAACGGAATGTCATTCACGTAATTTCATGAGAACGACGCTCGCATGTTTCCAGGCCCACAATTGATCGAATGGTCGACGGTGACAATAACAACGCAAATCTCATTTTCAACGACTTGGCAGAGAAATGTCTTCGGAAATTTTGCTCTGCCCCGGGAACCCAGCTCTTCTGCGTCATTGAGTTTCTTCGAGTATTTATTTAAGCAGAACGAGTGCAAGAACGCTACATTCCATCGAGCATTCAAGTTACAGCCCGAAGGGACGCACGATTCATTGGTCATCTTCATTCGAATCGTAGTAAACCGCCGATGGAAATTTACACCACTTGAAAAATGGAATCGAATTTGAAAGCCTGCCCCCTTGAATAGCTCTCATTTAGTCTTGTACTCCTGGAGAAAGTGCCAGAGAGACCTGAAGGAATGTGACCTTTTTACATTTAAAAAAGTTAGATGAATAAAACATTCCATAATGTTTTTTTTTTTTAAATTGCACATTGTAGTAGATAATAAAAAAGTTATTGGACAAGGGGGAAAGTGAGAGAGATTTTTCTGGATGCCTCGTCGGGTTGTTTGGGTCATCGATTGTTACAAAATATCCTCATTGTTTGCACGTGGTGTTCCTTCCTCGAGAGTTGTCTGGCTTGAAATTCTACGCGAAGACTTCCAAAGTAAATACACGAGGACCTCGTGTTCTGGTTTGCTACGAGTCCCAGTCTCTCACGATTTCCCAAAACTCGGTCTAACGTCACGCAACGAGACGATAGAAGCGATGATTGCCGAGGTCGATCCCTCGTTTCGAGTCGGCGTCGAGTCACATCCGGATTCGTGTCGGCCTGTGGGTGGTTCGTCGTCTGTGCTGACGGTCGAAGAGACCTGGGCAAATGCAGTCCGATGGTTCGTTTCCGAAGCACCCGTCGACGATAGCGGAACCGTGAAATCGACCGTGACCGAACCTCGACCGGCCCGTGACTCCACACATATTTGGAGCGAAGCCGTTCGTCTCTTCTCACGATGAGAAGGCGGAAACCGGAAAGAAACGGTGGAATTCCGCGTTCGATCCGCACGGGGAGACTTGGGAGGACTCTTCTCGGTCGGGGCCTTGCGGGGTTCTCTGGCCCCTCCAGTGGGGGAGACGGGGAATTTGCTTGGGCGAGTTCTTTCGTTTTGCTTTGTTCTGTTGTCAGATTTGGGTGTGAGTCTCTCGAACGAAACGATTATCGTTATTTACTACCGCCTGGACACGTTGGCCGCCGTTCTCTTATATGGCCGATATATCCCAATGGCACGTCGTATGTCACCGACGAATATTGATTACCACATGTGCTTTGATCAATAAAAACCATATTTAATCATACCATTACTTGTTACCGACCACGACACACAGGTGGAGCTTTGTATTATGATGCATGGCAGCCGATGTCTTAAATTGCTCACCGCTTCTCGTTCTTCACATCTTCAGTAAAATCCCATTTGAAGCATGGCACGTTTCATATGGTTAAAAATGCGCAAGTAATTTTTTTGTTAACTAAAGCATTTTCCAGTATTTGGAAAACAAGACAGGAATAGAATGCGATCCATTTTATTCATAAATAATTTTTCATTGATTATTCATTTCTGTGAAGCTCAAATGATAAAATTGTACTTCCATGTTACGAAAGCGGCGAAAATAATCACATTTCCTCTTGCCTTCCAGGATGCGGCGGAAGCGAAAGAGCTGAAGAATTAGATCCTCATCAGATGTCTTTCCCTCTTTCCCATTCCCTTTTTATGGCTATCAAGCGATTCATAAACGTGGTTTTTGGAGCGCTGCGATTGCGCCACTGGATCCTGTATCTCGTGGAAATCGAGAGCAGCTACGGTAGGTGGCGATGTGTGACCTGCTTGTGCTGCCATCTCCAAGAGGACCGAGGAATCACTTTCAGACACCGATCTTTCTGGTGAAAAATAAAAACTACTGGAATTTTTTTTTTTTTTTAAGTCTCAAATTTGCATTTGCGAATTTCCCCTAGTCATTTGTCATGTACCAAATCCAAGGAAATTAGATGCAGACCATATTTTGAGCTCCAATGACGCAGTTGCAGCGTTTTAAAAGTATTTTTTTGTATATTGAATAAAATTATTTTGCTTGACCTCGCTTGAGTTGTTAAATTGCGAAAGACCGGTAGAGTAGGACACACGTGACGATGAAAAACGAAAGCGAGAATATGCAAAAACCCCTCCTTGGTTTGGCCGTGGTGTCAACCGCAGACGATCCCATCCCTGCCCACCCCCCTTCCCCGCCGGGTTTACTTCTTAAGTTACGTGTGAGCCCGGGCTTATTACTGTCTAGCTGAATCCCCTTAACGTTAAGCTTACGCCCGGGCTTCTCTGACAAACTGGTCCCGGGGAAAAGAGAAGCCTTAAAGCAGGGACTCGAACTCTCGTCTTTCAAGTGCTGGTTGATAACGCCAACAGGGAGCCGAAAAGCTCCGACGCTGGACCCCCACGGCCACCAAGGAGTACAATAAAATTCATATATTTCAGACCTATATGAATGTATCCCCAGCTGCTAGGATGGGCTGTGACGTCATCGCCGTCGTCTGCTTACACGTACGGCGGATCATCGTAATCCAGGTCGGGTCAGCTCTCGAGCCATCTTGGATTGTTTCTGCTCGATGTCTTCTTGCGAAAATAAAATCTTTTCTTTGTAATTCAAACGATTTTATTTGACAAAACATTAAAGGAAAAAAGAAAACATATTAAATTATGTTCAACATCACCAGGCTGCAGACAAAAAACCATCGAACGTGAATCGCATTTTCGAGTTGCCAGTCGAGTCGCCCACGTGGACAGGAAATGCCAAGACGACAAGATTCTCCACTCGATGTCGACCCGAAGCAATCGACTGGAACGGTTCTATTCCAATTCCGGCGAGATTCTCTGTGGAATCGAGGCTGGGTTCTGGTTGACTTTCCGTTCAGATCATTCCGTGCCGCGTTCCTGCAATTCAAATTCTTCGTTCGATACCAATTTTGAAAGAAGTATCCTGGAAATGAAATATCCTAGGCGGTGCAAGCAGTTCTTTTTCGCGAATCTAAGAATTCCCTTGCCTAATTTAAGGCTGTCGTTAGGAACTGAGGCAGAAAATGTTTAATCTCCAAACAGGGCCGCCAACGCTGTTGCTCAATACGAACTAAAAAAAAAATTGAATTGAAATTGAGAAGACTTCAGACGTCTATTTTCGCATCCATGTCAACTTTAGAATAGCAATGTAATTTCTCCATCGGACTTTGAATTTTTTTTTTACCTTTCGTGGTCCATTCTATCTGGGAAATAGAAAAAAATGCGGAAATACGTGCCAATCAAATAAAATTTTCTATTAAAAAAGAAAGATTTCATAATTTTATTTGTCACAAATCGCACGCAATGTGGAAGTACGATTTTCACGCCCCACGAAATGGTTAAAAACATAAATGGAAAATAGTGGATTGGGAGGAAGCCCCTCTATCTATCCCTGAAAATAAAAATTTGCAATGAAAGATATTGGCGCAGACTTGAAGGGAACGGCACTGGGCCCGTACTTCATCTCGGCTGTCGTCGGACGACAAAACCCGGAAAAGGGAGGCGCGTGACGGCCCGACAAGTCACGTCTTTCCTGCCATAAACAAGGCAGTAAAAGTTTTCGGACCGAGAAGTCGCATTTCCCCGTCGAGCGACCACGCGAAACCGGATCGGCACCGCCGAAACGGTCCCATCTCTTCGCCTTCGAAAGCGAAATTCGACCGTCGGCCTCGCGTCGGCCTCGCGTGCCCTTCGGCTCCTCTCTTGCGTGGAAGCCGCACGACCGCAGGACGCAGTTTTCGATCGAGGCGAGACGGGACGAAGTGACCCGAGCAACCGCTCGATCGCATTCGGTTACGGCGGCCGCGTCGGCGTGTCCGCAGTCCTTGGATCTAAAAATATAAGACAGAAACGAGAATCTAACCCTCACCGAGCCTTCCAACACCCGCTTTCCCCTCGAACCTCAGAAACGAACATACCACCCGATACGAGTCATTTCGAGTCATTCTCACCTGCAATCTTCCGCGACTGAAACGAGAGAGAAAGCGAGGCCAAAACCACTTCGAGTGGAGCATCTCCAACAGGACTCGGAGAAGCATTCCCCTCGAACGAAGCACTCCCGCAGACCTCAAGTCTCACGGCACGGCCCCACCTCCACCCGCTCGCTCGGCCCCGCATCCTCCCCTCCACGCTTGGGATGCCTCGACGGGGCCGCACCTCCGCTCGAGCCGGTGAAGCTACTTTGGGCCGAGGAGAAAAAGGCGCCTCGCTCCCCCTTCTAGTCTCTTTTTCCAGGCTTTTCGCCGAGGGCACGGAATGGGATTTTTCCTTGTATGTGACTCGAGGCTACTAATTCGAGACGCGTGCTAGAAAGTGGCAAATGCGTCAACTCAACATGGTAAAAAAAAAATGATATGGGGGGGGCACAGGATCACGAACACGTGCCAGAGAGCGAATGACGGGTCGTAAGTTGCCGAGTTGACACCTTGTCCCTTTCGTGTCGCATGCTTCTCTGGACAAATTCACAGCTCATTACTTCCTCAAGGCCAGAGAGAGAGATGGGAGTGTGACGCAAGAAAAAACGTTGTATTATATCACCTCGCACCTCACGACCCATCATTCGCCACTCGACCCGTCATGTGCACTCGTACCACAGTTGTCTCTCCGACTGGGACTCGATCGAAGCCCTGACGTCGGCTGTCTGCACGGAGCAGCCCTCGCGTGCATCTCCGGGGTGCAACGCGCGGTCGTCTGGCGTGGCCGGTAGTACGACGCGTACGTCGTGGTACCTCGATATCGGCCAGCAAACTTCCTTGACCGTCACGAAGAAAGATGTTGGAACTTGTCCCCTTTTGGGAAGGTTCGTATCGGTTAGGACGAATCGGTAGCCGTGGGGCTAGGATTCCTACACGGACTGGCTTTCACACATTTTGTTCACTCTATTCGATGATTTACAAAACAACACAACGTGAGTTCCAAATCGTCGAGGTAACAGAAGAGCGTACAGCACGACTCGACTCGACTCGATCGCTTCCGCTCGAGAGAGGTGAGAGAAAAAACGTTGGAAAGAGCGAGATTCGACTCCCCCCCGATGCCGCACGTTTCGCGAGGTCTCGTGATCGGCGGCAACCGCGGCTAAGGCAACGAAATCGTCCGCGCTCCCACACTCCCGTTTTCGTCCTTGCTATGGACTATGAACCATTGCTGAGGCCCCTCGTCTCCAAAGCAGCAGCGAAGATCTGGAACGCCTCACCGACCTCCTCTCCGCTCTCTTATTCGTTCTCCGAGTCGAGTTTATATAATATTTCTCACGTCCGTCAACGTCTCGACAAACTCGGACGCCGAGCGGCCGGAAGAATAGAAGGACGATTCTAAGAATGGCAACAAGATATTTGGGGAAAACGGTCGACCCTTGATCCCTCTCGACGACGGAATCGTGGCGAAGCCACAGTTGATACGACCACCCGTTCGTCCTCACTTCCTACTGTCACATCTCTCTGTTAAAGGGGCACGCGTGGAAAAGTAAATATCAATAAAAATAAATATAAATTGGAACCTCTCCCAGGGCACGAGCCTGGCGCCGGACCAGAGGAAGACGATAAGTCATGGAAGCACTACAGGTGTTCGTCCTTTTCAGCCCTCTACCCGTCCGAAGACACGATGGTACGACCCGCTCGTACGTACGTGACACGATGGTCGGTATCGCATCGCCGCTAAACTCCAGGCAGTTTGCAATGCGAGGATCCACCCCTCTCGGAAGGACGTGGTGGTATGACGAGAAAATTTCCTTCGAATTTTCTTTACACTTCCTCATCTCACAACTACCGATTCGGGCACGAACGACGAGCGTCGTTCAAGAGGCAAAACAACAACAAAAAATGTTGTTACGCTAGCACTTAAACTAACACAGCTACCTTGTTTCATACTGTCAGGGTAGGTCCTAATATCCAGAACTCATATCCGAATCCAACCAGTTGGCTTAACCGCTTTTCGAGAGGGACGGGACGTGATCTGGATTGTCATTAGGCGATAATAGTGTGCAAACGGCATTCAAAACGAGGGCACCCTTACAAAAATGTACCATAGGTTAACCTATGTTAGCATGCGTGGTAACATAGCGTTTTAGGCGCAGGAGATTAGGGGCTGATTTTGTTCTTCATTAATTGATACTCGTTGGCCTATAATGAATTTTCTGAGAAATCTTGAGAAGTATTTAAAATTCACTCGATAAATTTACCTTGTCGTTAGAAGTAATTCATCGATTACCTTCAGGTACAACTCAGATCGCACCTGATGAAAAAAACAGCGACAAGAACAGTCATATTATGTGACAAACTTTTGTCACAATTTGGCATCAAGTTTCTACATTTTAAGAAAAGTTCCAATCGTTGACCTTTGTACCACGTAAAGGCTAATAAAGGACCAGAAGAAGACCTGGAGAAATAGCGATGCAGGACAAGGACTTCAATACCGTAACCTTTAATGACAAAATCTTTTTTCTTTCTCCATTTTCAAAATATGAATTTTGTCCAAGAATTTCCGACTGTGGAGCAGGGGGAAATACGGCGCCAGGGACCCGGCTCGCGGCCCGTGTCGATTGTTGCTCTTTCCAAGTTTGAATTCGAGTGTCTTTAAATTTCCCCTCCGCATACATCAGCGCGTGCTGAAACGTGCGTTCTGACCCTTTGCAAGAACCGTGGCAAAGCCTGAATGCAATCGAGCCTCGCAAATCCATTCAACAGAGGCTTACCCAGTGTTTGAATTTACTTTTACAAGAAGCGACCCTCTTGGGCCTCTTGAACACATTCATGCTGAAATACCTTTTTAAAAAATGAAGGCATCTAGCTGAATGTTGTCTGGAGACACAGGAGTCCTTCATTTTGTGAATCAGTCAGAGGCATCGCCTGAAATTCTATATTGAGGTGAGAATATTGATTTTTTTTCATTCTTAAATTTTTATGCATTCTATGTACTTGCTGTATTCATAAGGTTCCAAAATCGTAGAATAACGGAAGTCACAGCCTGGAGTTCCTACGGGAATTTTGAGTTCCTAGAGTCCAACTGGAGCGGAGATCATATGCCCTTCGTTACATTTTTTTTAGCGATAAATCTAACATGACTATTACAATTTGGGGTGTTCCAACATGTGGATTTCCAACAGGGTGGAATTTCAGCATGTTAACCTATGGTACCACGCGTTACCACGCTGGGTTAACCTATGGTACCACGTGTTACCACGTTCCATTTTAACCTAGTGTGTTAAAAAAATTTTGTACGGGCATCCTCGATTCAGACACACAGCTATGGTTCAATCCTTTAAGTAAATCCCTCGATGTCCAAATTGATTCTATTTTAATTTCCTTTTTTTTTATCAATTACGATTGCATTTGCTTGCATGAGGAATTTGAAAGCTTTAGCTGAGCACGGGCAACAGAGTGGAAGACATCCCTTTTGTTTACCACGCCGAAGAAGAGAAATCGAAGACGCATCGGACGTCGCACGCTAGGATGGATTTTCTCGTAACTAATCAAGCTAGTCCTTCCATTTCGAAATAGGTATACTTGTTTTACAGCGAAGAAACGTTCTACGAACAGCCAAAACATGTGACTAGGTTAGGCACTAGCTCGAGCAAGCCCAGAGTAAGTAATCCGCCGTAGCTGTGCCAACTGAAAACCGACTAAGGAATCACGCGACGCTGCACTGAGGGTCACGTGACTTTCAAGTCGTTCCTGATTGGTAGATCGCATCGCGACCACGTTCCCTACAGAACGGTTGAGAAGGCCCCCTCCACGTCGTACACATCTTCGTGGGTTTTCATATTCTTGGTGTTGCCATGAATGGTGGCCACCGGTCTTGAACCCCTCCCGTTCTCTCATGAATGATAACTCACACTCCCAAGAAATAGGCCTAATGCGTTGCTTACAATATGCTCGTGCAACGGCTCGACGACTCCGATACCGAACAATTGACTCTCAGGAACTCAGCCCCAACGAAAGAAAAAGTATCATCCCTGCATAGCCGGCTGTTTATACGATTGGCATCGATACGACAATCGCATCGACTGTGCCGTTCTGTCTTGGGCAGGTGGTGGGAAATGGCATTGGTCATGGCGTTTAAGCTTAAGCCGTTGCGAAACCTCGACATCACGACTCATCGAAGGTACATGAACGACGTAGTTGCAAAGTTCTCGAAGGGTCATTGGGGATAATTGCCGGGGGAGAGATAGAGAGAGAGAGAGAGAGAAACTGGGTCACTCCTATACGGATTGGAAGCCGAGACTTCCGCGTCGACACCGAGGTCAAATCGACACCACTCTCACCTCCCATCCACGCATCCGATATAGACCATTGCCGCCCTGCCACCTCCATCAACCCCATTCCCTTGGCATCCACGCTCTTTCCCTCCATTCCCCAGTTAGAAGTGGAATTCGAAGGACCGATCGTTCGTAGAGGCAAGGGAGAGAAGGGCGCGCTTAGCCTTAATAGACTCTTCTGGGAGTTCCTTCTTGCGATTTCTATTCTTTTTTCCGTATCCATCGCAGAGATGGCAAAACTTTGCTCTTTTACTAGGTATTCATGGCATAAAGGTCTGTTGGAATGGTCATCTTTCAGCATGTACGTGTTCCGACAGACAACCCACGTAACTTGGTAATCACGAAACCAAGAAAAAAAAATCCCGTGGAATTGATACAAATCTACTTAAAGGGTGTAGTTCCACTTGCTTTTCTAATCTCCAGCATTTTCTCCTCATTACTATGCTCCATGCTCGATGGTTTCCATGCGAAACTTCTGTAATCGATAATCTGTTCAGAAATGATTCGTAGTTTTGAGATACTCACATTTATTCCATCTATCTGTCAATGAAACGTCCCTAAAAAACACCTAAACAGGCGAAACAGCTCGGAATTTCACTGCCGACCGTACTTTAACCATTTTAAGTACTTGACTGCAGCCTTAAGTCCTGGCCCGATCTGTTTCACATTCTGTCGGTCCCGTTTTTCGCAGAGCCTGGGTTTGTGTGCTGTGAAGGTCGACATGGGGCTGTGAAGGTCGACATGGGGCTGTCGCATATCGATCACTTGCCGATTGACTCCATTGCAGAAAAGTTTTGTCGGTGTTGCACCCTCAATTAATATCTATGACTAATTACACCATGACCGTGGCAAAAGTTTCGTCGAGGTTTATGCAGCTTATCCGAGGCCTATTAGGGTGAAAGGCTTTTCACAGCGGGATGGCGAAGGAACTAATTCATAAATCGTTGAACGAATAACATGCAGGTTAGAAGGTCCTCTTACCTGGATTCGTGATCGATGAAGCGATCCCAGGAACAATAGGTACACGCAACTCTTTTCAGGGGCAACCTTTGCACTTCACATGTGCTGGGTTCTTTTCGAGCGGGCATGTTCCAGGTTTCCGGTCGATAGAAAATCGAATATGCCTCAGCAACTTCCGGTTTCAAGTCTTGCAGTGAAGCAGCTGGAAAAAAATGTAAGTCTTCTGACAACTTTGTTTTTTTTTTTTTTTTTTAAAGAAATCAATAAAGGTCAAGTGTTGATTTTCGTACGTTAAGTCTGCGGACGGCAAAGCAGGGTTGAATTGCGAAGCAAAACGTTGAATCGCGGGCTGGAGTCGGGAAATCAGGGGTTGAATCGCGAGGCAATCAATCCCCGATTGCGAAGTTCCTCTCGGCCGATCCATCGCACGCTACTCGGAAAAGTATACACCAAACTTTTCCCCACGATAGGCCTTTTATTATGCGGAAGAAGCAGTGATTCCCACAGTCGGCGAGACGATGTGGGCGTTTGAGGTGCCAGCACGTCTTCTGGTCGTGATACTCGGAGTCCCGGGAAGTGCGGGGGTGCCGTGGACCCAGGGATACACCCACGATTGCGACCATCTCTGCTCCTATTCCACGCAACTCGGTCTCTTTCTTTATCGACGAGCTTGTGTTCTATTCGCGGAAAAACTGTGGGATGTGGGGACGCGGAGTTCAACCGGCTCAGCACAGATTCAATCGGTTCATATCGATCGTATCAATTCCGATGATATCAGATTTCCCATGTGAAGAATGAGAAATGAGTCGTCGTGCCGAGACAATGCGTCTCGCTCTTTCGAAACACTTTGTCGGTCCTCGATAATGGGGGCAGAGAAAGTGTTTCAAATGCTGAAAAAGACGGAGGACACCAGCGTCTTGCTTCCTTCCCTGATTAGCATATTCACGAGTTCATGAACTGGCGTCACTACGTAACTCGCCTCATCACCGAGTCACTAGGTAAAGTGTAAGGATCCAAAAGAGCCGCCTTCGAAAGAGGGCATGGAACGGTATCCTGTCTGCCTTCGATGGAGATTTTACGCTCTTCTTCCTTTGATTTTGGGGACGTCATCCCGCACAATTCTACTCTGTCGAAGGGTTTCGGACGGATTCTTCCACTATTTTTATGCCCTCTTGACCAACGGATTTCAGGATATATGCGCAGTCCCATCGTTACTTTGGTTAATCCACCCAACTTGCGGGTATGAGCAAGACCAATTCGTTCAATGTTCAATGCCGATAGGACAAAGGATGGCTGAACAGAATCGATACACTAGGATTATATGAAATCGGCATGCTTTAATTTCCACCAGCAACGAAAAATGACAATTTGCTCATTTTTCTTATATACCCAGGAAAATTCCTCTAGATTTAATTGGTACTTGAAATGACACTGTCGTAAACTACTAATTTTGTCATCATGCACAGGACATAAAATATTTTTATATTGCATTACAGGAACAGGAAAGTCAAACAAAACAGTTCTAGAGCCCTGTCGCCTATCCGTGGATGCTGTTCTGGAAGGGCACGCGTTTTTTGGAGCACCTGCATGATAGAGAAATCCCCTTTATATGGAACCTAATGAATTATTTAGCAATCGGATGATTAAGTTAATAACAATATCTATCGTATATAAATAAAATTTCCGGGAGTTTTCACTTTGAATACATACCTTCATTTTTCTTTTGCTCATAGCTTTTCCGCAAGAAGTCGCTCGTCATTGATTGAATCTTCTTCCATTATCATTGACGAAAAATTTCCATTTCTGATCAGTAAGATATAGTGCGGTAAGCTGGACCGAAAGCTGAGAGGGAGCGCTGTAAAACTATAGGGCTACATAAACTCCTTTGGTATTTTTCGTCGTGGTCTTGGTTCTGTATTAATTGGCCTCACTTCCCATTTGCCAAAAAAAAATTATTCGAAGGGGTGCAAACTTCTGCTTGAGGGTTTTCAGGAAAGGACTTGGGAGGGAGTGCTAAACAGTGTTTTAAGGATGCCAGGGGAAACTGCCTCTTTCTGCCTCCTAATATACGCCACTGCTGACTTCTATATGAAGTTTATGGATTACGTAAACTATATTTATTTCTAGGAAAAATCTGCTTGATCTCGGTCTGGCATAGTTCCTTCTTTTCCTTTGATCTCATTCCATGTCACGATGGCAGCAATTTGTAGCATTATTGGAAAGATGTCATTACCTAGCTTTTCCATGGTCAGTCTTTCTTCTCTCCTAGCGTCTAATCAATGCTAAATGGGGTGAAAAACAATCAGGGAAAGGAGGGGATTATACTGGCTTAAGAAGGCGAAGTAAGCTGAAAACTTTTCTTTCAAAGGAATGGTGTTCAATCAATAACATGCTGTGCATAGAGTTGCTTTTTTTCACGACCCACATCCCTTGTGATCCCCATGTGGTAACAAAAAGGCACAATAGCAATACGAAATCACAAGAAGGTTTAGTTAAAAGTGAGGACCCGAACACCATCAACGTCAGATGTAAGACCACGAGATTCTCCTGTTCATGCAGAGAATGGTCTGCTGGAATGCTGTATCTGGGACGGAACCTACAGACGATGCATTCACTTGGATGCCAATTCCCTCAACTACGACTCCCTCACCAACATCGAAAGAGGAGAAGGCAATGGATGCCTCGGTAGTTTCACCGAATATAATCCACGACTCGATCCGATTGCCTTTCAGATGGTCTCACTTGACTCGCTGGTCTCGCTTTTCTTCCAGGAGGAAGAGCGGGAGGGATAGATTCATTGTCGACTCTCGCATGCTACAAGGCCATGGCAAGCACCCTCAAAGTCAATCAGCCTATTACGGCTGCCAACCGAGTGTAAGTTTTCACAGAAAAAAAAAATTAATTCAAATTCGGAGTCAAACTGTATGTCATGACACTGTTGACATAAATTTAGCTTTCGTGTTCAAATGATTATTTTTTTCTCTAGATTTAATGCATTACATCGAAATATTGATTACCAATGCTTACGTTTGCTGTATTCAGTAATTTTTATTTGGCAGAAACACAACACAATAAACACGAAAAGTTAATGTTACCTGACGAGCGAATGCGCACAACAATGTGTACAGCGTTTTTGCAGCCCGAGATTTTTTAGAAACTGATAATGTTTACGAAAAACAGTACAATCCAGGCTTAAGCCGAGATGAAACGCTATTATATTGTTATTGGGTGACAGCTCATACATGAGCGATGCAGTTCTGTGCTACCCAGTCATAGAGATGCAATATTAAATCTTATTATGCGGCAGAGGAATTGAAACTATAACCGACGTAATGATACAGTACATCATCACACAAACGGGTACTTTTTTTGCCTTCTTAACGAGACGATACCAAGTATGTTCATGCAGTCTGATTCCGCATATTTGAGCTCTTTCATCATGCAGCAGTTATTGTGATTTACCAATATGGGGGAGCAGCGATATACGAAATTCATATCACTTGTTGATTAAACACTGTTCCATGCCTCTCCCAATTATTTGACAGTATTACGATAAGTACTTTTAAAATATTGGTTGAAAATTGGCTGTAAGATTGGAAATAGCTGACATGCAATACTGATGTGTCTTTCTTGATTATAGTAAATATCTCAGGTAGAAATTCCAATAATAGCAGGAAGGTTGACCAAACGTTCCTATCCCTCACATCCCAGTTTAAAATCCCAACTGGAATATTCCAGCTGGACTAAATCTGTAAATTCGGACCATTTCCAGCTGGCAAAGCGCTGGAAAATAGTAGATACCGGTTGGTTTATGGCTGGAATTTTCCAACTGGAATGCAGCTGGTTTTAATAGCTGTTTCCAGCTGGAAATTTCCAGTTGAAATTTCATACAGAGGACCTGACAGCTGGAATACAGCTGAATTTACAACTGAAATTCAGCTGTTTCTGTAGATGAACCTTCGAAAAAAAAAATCCAACAAAAAGATTATTTAGCTAGTGCAATATTTAGCTATTGCAATTCGGAACCAATCTGAATCTGACTACTTTCCAGCTGCTACCCAGATGGAATGGGTCCGAAATTCCAGCTGGGATCCAATAAAAGCCTTGCCTTGGGGTGCTTTTGCGGGCGGACCATAATTAAGAAGCGAAGGGAGGAAAAAATTGCCTGTTTCTTATCCCCTTCCTCAGATACGATTTACAGTATTTTCGTTTCTCATGCCATGACTTCCACATACAAGTAAATGACAATATCAAGGGGAGAGGAAGTTACCTAAATTCCCCCTGAATTCTCCAGACTGAAACAAGGATATGAGCAAAAAAACCCCTACCAAAACTCATTTTCAGTCAGGACTACTCGGGGTGGATGGCAGCGAAAAAAAATTTGGGGCAGAGGAAGTTGTAGCGAAAAAAGATTAAATGAGTCTCGCAAATTGTTGCAGGCAAGACAACTACACAATGCGATTTCAGTACGACCTGAACCCAGAGACATCACCACAGTACGTGTACTGGGAACAGGACCTTCCGCCTTGGATCACCTGGAAGGATCCCACTCTCCTCGGCAAGCCTAATCTTCAAGTCGTGGCTGTTGCACTTGATGGAAACACGCCAATGGTCACTCTTGTGGATAATGGATCCTCTAGTCCTTTCTTCTGCCTCCGTGAGTTCTAAATTTCAATAGGGGGAGGAGGGGGGAGGGATATTTCAACCAAGACTGTTTACTGATTCTCTTACAGAGAAATATCTCTTGAGTGGCACGCTGATGAGTACCGATTCCTCTACAAGCAACATTGCAACGCAACTGACAAGCATAATCTCTACAATCACAGATACAACACCTGTCAGTTCAACATTCACAGTCCTAACAAGCACCACTACCATACCTACAACTGTAGACCTGACAACCACCACTGCCATACCTACAACTGTAGACCTGACAACCACCACTGCCATTCCTACAACTGCAGACCCGACAAGCACCATTACCATTCCTACAATTGCGGACCTGATAACCACCACTACCAGTGCAACAACTGCTGACCTGACAACTACCACTACCATATCTACAACTGCAGACCTGACAACCAACACTACCATATCTACAACTGCAGACCTGACAACCACCACTACCATTCCTACAACTGCAGACCTGACAACCACCACTACCAGTGCAACAACTGCTGACCTGACAACTACCACTACCATATTTACAACTGCAGACCTGACAACCACCACTACCATTCCTACAACTGCTGACCTGACAACCACCACCACCATTCCTACAACTGCTGACCTGACAACTACCACTACCAGTGCAGACCTGACAACCACCACTACCATTCCTACAACTGCAGACCTGACAACCACCACTACCAGTGCAACAACTGCTGACCTGACAACTGCCATTACCATTCCTACAACTGCAGACCCGACAAGTACCATTACCATTCCTACAACTGCAGACCCGACAAGTACCATTACCATTCCTACAACTGCTGACCTGACAACCACCACCACCATTCCTACAACTGCAGACCTGACAACCACCACTACCAGTGCAACAACTGCAGACCTGACCACCACCACTACCATTCCTACAACTGTGGACCTGACAACCACCACTACCAGTGCAACAACTGCTGACCTGACAACTACCACTACCATATCTACAACTGCAGACCTGACAACCACCACTACCAGTGCAACAACTGCTGACCTGACAACTGCCATTACCATTCCTACAACTGCAGACCCGACAAGTACCATTACCATTCCTACAACTGCTGACCTGACAACCACCACCACCATTCCTACAACTGCAGACCTGACAACCACCACTACCATTCCTACAACTGTGGACCTGACAACCACCACTACCAGTGCAACAACTGCTGGCCTGACAATCACCACTACCAGTCCATCAACCACAGCATCATCAATAGATGGAATATTAACCACTCATCCACCTTCCACCGATTCTTCTACCCTTACCACACCCAAAATTGCAATTAGTACTCTCTCCACTTATGATTTAACTAGTATAGGCACCACTGAAACACAAAGTATAACTACAAGCCCAACTCAAACAACTTCATCAACCAGTACTGCTCAAATTCTAACATCACTCCCATGGACAGAAGGTCTAACTGACAAATCCAGCATTCTGAGTACAACAGCTGCATCCCCAGTACCCACACTGCTCCCAAAGGAAACCAGCATGCTAGACAGTATTTCAGAAACAAGACCTGAGACAGTCGCTACAACTGGGAAGCAAGACATCACCATAACTCCCTTAGTTTCATTGCCCCCTCTCATTCAAGAGAGTACAGCATCTGAATCTCCAGCAGATATCCCTACAACAAGGGCTCAAACCTTGCCTGAAGAAATAACAGCTGTACCTCAAAATGTTTCCATATTTGCATCACCCTCTTCAATTGTAACAGCTTCTGTCACTTCCATAATGGGACAGACAACAGAACCTGAACCAGTACCATCCACAATGGGAGACAATGCCAATAACTTGGCATCAACTGCACAGGTTTCAGAAGTGTTGATGAAATCAACACCAGTGACTACAGATATGGTGACAACCAACATGGCTATAACTATAAATACAAGCACTCCTCAAGTGAGTGCAGGAACAGTCACCAGCAACCTTGAAGACACAATCATCACAGATACTGCAACAACTATAACAGATGGAAACATTGCTATGACCCTGACAACAGAGTTGGTCAGTGACAGCAATACAATCACAACCCAATTATATAGCCAAACAGCTTTGATCAATACAAGCACACCAGAAAAACCCATGGCAACAGATGTGACTACTTCCACAGACATGAAACTTACAACCAACAATTCACAACCCGATGGGATGCAAACAACAGCTGAACATACCATAACAACAAATCAACTGAATGAGATCAACATGACAATGCAATCATACAGCCAGACACCTGCAACTGCAGAGACATCCTTAACCATAGTGCCAAGCTCTGCCATTCCAAAACTTGAAACTACAACTACTACCCTGAAGAATACAGCAACAAGTATTTCAACAACACCCACCAGCTCAACTACAACCAACAAACCATCAACACCCACCACCACACCAACACCAGTGACAGCGAAGGCCTCAGAAGGACTCAAAAATGTCATAGACTACAGACTGCAACCCAAGTACCTTGGTTGTTACCTGGTATCCAATGAGACATGGGCCAACATGACATTTGAGCTTTTGAACAATAGACCAAGGACATGTCTGGATAAATGCCTTCTAGACAATCCACAGTGGGTCTTCATAGCACTTCTCAATGGGTAAGTACTTGTTAAAACTCTCAATCATGATATCAATGAACCCATTTTCCATCAGCATTAATGAATGTGGCTGAAACATGCTTTGCAATGTCTCTCAAGGGTGGAGGAACCACTGAAAACCATTAGGTTTTCAATACAAGGATATCTGATTATTATTGTCCAGTGGGAGTGGATGAAAGTATTCCTGATGGACCTGGGTATGGAGAGAAGTAATGGGCAGCAGCTGACACCTAAGTTTGTAATTATGCAGCTTAAGCAGTGAGAAGTACTTTTTTCATGATTAGACTATTAACCCTTCAACTGTCACTGTTGCAAATACATGTCAAAACCATTCCAAGCTACCCATGCCACTGACATGTTTTTTGTACTTTCCACCTGTGCCACTGCTGCATTGAGGCATTATCCTTGAGCTTAGAGTCACCTCTTACCCTTCTTTAGCAATGGTATTGACCAGTGGCCTTGGTAGATCAAGGTGAGAAATAAACGGAGGTGTTATATTGAACATACTTTGTAACTGGGGGAGAAAAAAGGGAAGGAGATACATGTGCAGAGAACGTAACATGGCCCTTTTCCTGATCTTTTGTTTTAAGATATACGACTCTCAGAAAATTTTCTGTGAGAAAGGCATGCATGACAAGTCAGAAAAAGTGTTTAGAAATTTACATGTGCACTAAAAGGTAAATTTTTATTTGCAATTTGCTAAAATATTGTTTATAATGCTGGCTAACACTAATATCTTCAGTAATACATTTCAAAATAGAAGATAGGCTATCCAACACCAATTATGAAAATATATCTGGAAATGTTAAGTGTAAAAAAATCCTGAAAATATATGGCAGAGTATGAAAATATATGGTACCCACCACAGGAAATATTTTCTGCATTTAAAGGGTTAAATACCAGCTCAAATATAAAATCCCTTCCCTCATTTCCAGAAAAGAAGTGAAACAAATGAATGAATATACATCAGTATCCACTCTCCATAACCTGCACTATATGCAAAATGAAGCACAACATTCCAGAAATTCACATGCATTTTTCATTGCAATGAGTAGCCTCATAAACATACAGAGTGACATGAAAACAGTGAACCCCAATAATAATTCACTTTATTCATTGTCAAACTGCATAACTTGGTACTACATGCCAATAAATAGCTAAGTACACTTGCCAGAAGCGATGCTCAATGCAGCCACTCTTCTCCTTCAGCATGCTTGCAAGTGGAACCACCATTGATAGATTTCTGAAACAGGTTCCACTTCTGCTGAAGCAGTTTTTGAGTGAGGGACATCTTGAATTCTCTGCTTGTACACCATCTGTTGCAAGTTGCTCCAGATTTGATACAGTCAACTCCACATAATGGAATACCATTGCACGATCCTGATATACAGTATGGTACAGAAGATAGTTTTGGTTATTGGAATACTCTGGATTATGGAGTAAAATTCGCTGGTCCTCTGAGTATTCCAATAAGCAGAGTCAACTGTAATTGACTAGGTTGAGTTCAGGTGAGTTAGCTGGCTACAGATCTGGTACAATCAGCTGTAGCACCTCCCACTGCAGAAGCTGTGTTGCCTCCCTGGCATGGTGTGCAGTTGTGTTATCCCACAGTAGTTTGGAAGTCATAAAAACCTGGCCAAAAGTTGAAAAATGAAGATACAGTAAATATGCAATTTTTATATTTTTCATATCATTGGTGTCCATACGGCACTAAAACATTTAAATTTCTCAGTTCCCCCTTCTGAATTGATGGAATAATTGCTTAAAGTTTGGGAAACATCACAACACACACTGGTGTAGTTTTGAGGTAGTCAGTTTCCTTGCAGTAAGTGTTTTGAAATAAAATAACCACTTCATGATGAGAGAATGAAAGTGACTCTAAACAAAGGTGCTGGTAAGTGACTTCTTTTCCTTTTAGTTATTAGCTTTGTAAACAACCGGATTTGTTTGTAAATTGTGCACACTTTTAAAACCAATTTTTGTAGGCTGAAATTTTTTTGCAGACAGATAAATTAATTCATCGGAAATTTGTGTGCCAATAGATGCCAAAGATTCATCTTCATAAAATGAACCTCACATATGCATATTATCATGAAATGATGATTATAGCTGCCCATTTTTGCCTGTTTGGTCAGAATGGCTCCTAACACATTGCTGTCTGCAACATCATTTTATGAGGAAATTCCGTTAATAGAAGCCATGCCTTCTCTTTTATTGGGAATACCATGAAGAGTATGCTTTTGAGCAATTTGACTTCAAAATGATGGAAAATTAGTTTAGAGGAGCTAGGGCAGCTCCTCCAATTAGATACCTTCACTGATATAAGCTTTGCAAAGAAGGAAGAGACTTCATACTGTTGGTGCTTGATTTCTGTATATTGTCTCTTCTGGTGCTGATGCTTCCTAATACTTTGACTGTAATCAACTTCCTCAGAGGATTTCCAGAACAAGATCCATAAGAATATGGAGCACAGCAATATGAGATATAAACGTCGAGTACAGCTATGTTAATTATTATAAGAAAGGTATTGGTTCATTAGGAAAATTTGCCAGTGTGGAAGAATCCAACCACCTTGGAAACAAGGGGATGATGCATGGTGCAATGTGGGATGCCCTGAATACCCCAAGCAGACATGTGGAGGCACAGCTGCCATCCAAGTCTACACTGAACCAGGTATGATTCATGTCATCATGGTATTTCAAGGCATCCATGTCTCAATATCCTGTCCCAAACCTCCTCTGTGTCTGAATGTCCTGAGTGAATGAGAACCTTGGGTGGAGATGGTATGGAATTTTCATCCCAATTCATTTCAGCTCAACAACAGAAACTAATAAGTAATAGAAAAAAAAAAAATTTAACAGCAAAGCCAAAAAAAAGGAACTGATGAACAGAAGGAAGATCACAGAAGACAGAACACTGGGACACCCTGTAGGCAGGTTTTTGTGGCTGCACTTCACCTGAACATGGAATATCCCTGTAAAAAGATATTGTACATATTAATGTTACATCTGGCAAACAGCAAACAACTTCACCTAGTGAAGAACAATGCTCCTCCAAGAAAATGACAATGGCTGACTTCAAAACAACACTTGAGTTGCAGTTTGGCTCTGGTTTCAGTTCAGACATTGGCTTGACTGAAGTTCCACTGTGCTCTTGTCAACATCACAAGGAAATGCCAACTGAAACTGAACTGCAATTGGAATGCAGTTTTGAAATCAATCATTGCCAAGTGGCATTACAGATGAACTGATGTGTCAGAAGGCAGAAACCATTTGTATCCAGCACTAATGCAGCATTATTGGTGCTATCAGCAATTGATAAGTTGCCATGCTGGTGGTGTTCATGTTCCCATCTATTAAAAAAAAAATTATAGAAAAAATATAAAAAGAGAGGGAGAGAAAGGAGAGGGGGGGGGGGAGAGAGAAACCAGCATGCATGTGAATTTTATCAATCAACCAATCACCAGACTTCCCCTCCTTGCCAAGTCTAAGTTGCTGGCCTCTGGCCTCCCAAGGTTACAAATCAACATAATTAGGATGTTCAAAAGTCACTTTAGTCTTGTAAACTAATTGACTCCCTATGTAGTGCATCAACTAGCCTTCTAATTCTAGGCAGTCATAAGGGGTTGGAATTAGATCAGTACTTAAGAGTATGCATCTACAGTGAGCGATTCATTAAACACACGGAGTTGCATTTCTTTAAAAGCATAATTCAATCTTTGACTGCCACCTGCATTTCTGTAATTGGCATGGGCACACATAGGTGGATCTAAGATCACCATCAGAAATGGGCCTGTAGGCCACCCCTGCCATTAGTACATCCCTATAGAAAATTAGAATAATCATAAGAAAAATGGTTTGGAAAGAACAAGAGTAAAAACTGAAATCCAAAAAATGTTACTATAGCTTTAAGAATGCAGCAACCAATTAGGACAACCGATACTCGTACTGGTTTCCAGACGGTGGCCTGTAAATCCTTAACTGCATGATATATGAAAGTGTCGAAGCAAAACATTCAAATTTCATAAACATTTTCTTGATGATATGAAAATAAGATATTTTATAAAACTGCCAAAATTCATCCATTTTATAGCAATTTTAGGTCTTTCCCAAATTGGAAGAAATTAGCAAAAAGAGAAAAACTGTAATAAGTAAAATATTTTAAAGATCAGGCAAAGATGTGAGAAAAATCTAAGCCAACATATGAATGACATCTTTTTAAACATGAAATATAATAATTAAACAATAAAGAAATCTGCAATGATATACAAAAAAAGGTCTTTTACTCAGTTATGGAAATGTCCCAGCATTTTCAATATGTTCCCAGTTGGTAACAAACATATATTTAAATAGCATTTTTTGTTCTTCCCTATTGGGAACATCAAGGGTGTTTCAGAAATTCCCCATTCACCACAGTGAGTCTTCAGCCATTTTATATGAAAATTACCCTGTTATGTTTCATATCGGGAACACAATGCAGTGAAGGCTTAAGATGTCCAAGACATGCATTTAAAAAACTTCTGTGATGATGTTTTTTTCTTTTCAATGCAAGAGCATAATTCTATACCATCAAGTCAACATTGGCCCTGCTGGTCAGTGTAAATCTGCCATTTAGAATTGATACTCAAACCCACCATCATGGAAGAGGCAGTGAATGCCAATGGATATAAAAAAACTTGGAGCAGAGGCATAGCACTACAGCAGATCAAGATGGACACCTGGATGAGTATGCACAAAGAGGTGAGAGCAGGATTCCACTGATGGCTTTGAGTTAGTGACCTTCAGATTCAAAGAGGAATCCCTAAGGGGAGCCTGTCTAACTAAGCTTCTTCTGCTCAATTGTTCATGCCTAATTCACTTCTTTACTTTTCAGAATATCATAGAAAAATCTTCTTAGCCCTGTTCATGTGCTGCTTTGTATCCTTTGAATGGTCCTTGTGATCTAATTGCAGGGCTATTAGGTATGATACTTTCCTCTGTCACAAATTGGTGGAAAATTCAGAGCAAGTACAACATATACTAATAAATATGTATTAAGCCACTAAAGTCCTAAGGATTTATGACTTCTGGTTAGCAAAATAGGTTGTTAAGACTTATGGCTTCACCCTTGAATCTTTTGTTCCAATCATGGGGCCATGTTTTCAAAGGGCCACTAGGACTTAGTAGCTATTAAGTCTTAGTAGCCCTTTGAAAATATGACCCATGGTCTCCAGACCTTAGTGGCTCATGCACAATATCCATTTTCTGCTTTGTGACAAAGGATGTGCATCCATTTTTAAATAAAATAATCAACTAATGATGCCTGGTCTTGGTTTAATGTTATGATTATACCTACAGTAACATCAGGCCCTCATTATGAGCACTATAATATTATTTGAAATGAAATATTGCAATTTGCAATAGATGATTTTCTAGACTCACAGCAGTAGAAGCAGCAAATTCAATGCAGGTGCAGCTTTGCCCCCAAGTTTCCTTTGCAGACATCAGAGTGTGTCTACAAGGACAGAACAAACAAAATCAAAGCAAAGAAAAAGAATGAGTGCACCTAATGGGAAATTATAAACTATGCATTTTTGAGCGAATTATGAAACATGATTGATGTTTCAAGATCAAGTCAGAGATTGTTTGAGACAGACTCTGAATATCATGCAAAAATGAGTATCTCCACCAAGATAAGGCATATCTCTTAAGAAAAAGCAAAAATATATATAAAACTGAAATTTTTAACCGGCATAGACTACTTTGAGTTCTGCCTCAGCTTTGGCAGCATCAGCCTTGCATTCCCAATCATTCATATCCTTAGAGATCTCTTTGTTGGGAAAATTAAAGTAAAAATTTCTATCCATTTTGTGAATCCATTATCCCTTGTGTTTCCAGCCTGGTGAAAGGTGAAGCTTCATGAAAGCCAGCATGTATGGTTTATAAAACAAGTGGGCCATCATCTGTAATTTCTTTCATACAAACCATTACTCCTGGGACCAATTGTGATGTCAGAATTTTTTGTGACTAAAAGTGATGGCAACATTGCTTAATGTGTTTAATTGTCAGGCTAACTACAAATAGCAGGACTATCTGAGTCATTGTCCAAAGTGCCCTTGTAATGAAGATATGCCAAACTGAACAGCTCTGATCAGTGATTCAGGAAAATCAAAGAACCTTTGATGTTAGTTTTCCTTTTTCTCATCATGATCAAGAAATGTAGGCCTACCTTATTTCAGCAAAAATGGAAGTCCAAGGATAGAGACAAAGGTTATGCAAAGACTGAACTCCCTTGTGTAAACAGCCTCTGCAATGAATTCATTTAAGTCATAACATTGCAGAAATCTTATTCCATTGTTTACAGGTCAGCAATATGCAGCACTACAAGGGAACTGATTGTCAATGCTTCACAGTTGTACTAACTGCTATATATGCTGAAAGTATCATGACACTAGGATGCCCCTATGAGTGTTTCCTTAATGTAATCTTCTCATCATAATGTCTTGACATTATTCCCAAGTTCCACAAGGCTACAGTAAGTAGTTTTCATGCTAGAGTATCAAATAATTTTATTAATACCTCAATCAAGCCTAAGTACTGAATGCCAGTCATTTCTGAAGTGCTCAAGAAAAACCTGAAAAAATCTCTATGCAGTGCAAAGAAAACAATATTTCTTGTATCAATGCTAAAAATGTAATTACCTCATTTTCAGGGAAATCATGAAATACAATGAGGCCAACCACACTTTTATTTTGAAGCATGTAGTTTGTGTATCATGGGGATGGTCAGGTGCATGTGGAAAAAATGGTGCAGGTAATGAGATCTATTATTTGCTTTATTTACTTGAGTGTAAATCAAGCAATGATCAGACTCCATTAGCAATGAGAAAATCAAAAGTCTCATTTTTGTTAAATGACTTCCTCATTTGACCCTAATGTAGTGCCAAGGAACTCTATGGCACACATGCTACCAGAGGTGGACTGGTGAATACAGGTAGCCATGGAGTTTGCACCAGATGCATCAATATTTGCTACAGTATTGGAGGTTGTCTCAGTATTAGTCAGATAGATACTTCTGCTTGCCAATGTCCAATTCCAAATGGACACCTTTAGCTCTGGATACTGAATTTGCTAAATGGCATATGAAGTATCCATTAGCCAATACAACTGAAGGCCAGAAATTTAATCATGGTCACAGAAGATTCCTATAAGAGGGCTAAAGAAAGTGTCTGGGAACACTCCATTCCTTCTTTAGATGGCAGAGCATTGGCAACAATCTTTGCAAATGACTATTCTGCTAATTAGTAATGCTGCTGTCAATACCTTGTAGGGAGAAACAAGAAATGAATACTGAATACCCACCTCAACTTGGTCTGTCAGCAACATAGTTCCACATCCTGGGCAGCAGAAATCTTCACTGTTTATTTCTTCTGACTGGCTCTTAGTTCCTTGTCTGGCTTTTCCTCTTTTGGAAACACGAGTCTCCTTTGGACGTATGTCAAATAGGTCAGGAGATCCATCCCTTTCACCCCGGATCTTGCACGAGTCATCATCTTCCAACAGATTGTGCTGTCTTACCTCCTTCTTAGGAATCTTTATAAGTTTCTTGGCCTGACCACACCCTTTTACTTTTTTTGTTTGTTTAGTCTGCATTGTCCTTTCTGGAGCCCAATCAATGTCAGATGAATTCTCCTCCATGTCCGATATCCCACCTTTTTCCCTAGCCAATTTTCGTCCTTGGTGACGCAAGTCCCGTTCCTCATAAGGATGCTGGAAATCATCAACCTCATTCATATCAAATTCATCCCTCTTCATGATATCAACAAATGTGGTGGTCTCTGGTGGAATAAATAGAATTTCTTCAGCTCGCATCACCAGGCGCCCCCATTGCTTCATAGCTTCTTTGAACTTCCTCTTCTTTTTGTTGTGGTCATCATTTTCTTCCATGGCTCTTCTAAATGCCTGAACGTTCCAAGGTACCATTTCCATCTTGTTGCCTTCCACCTTAGACAAATGCTGGTGATGTTCCTCGATGATTTTCTGTGCTTCCTCCACTGTCAGATCACGTCTGCCCTCAATAAAGTCTAGGTAATCATTGGCAAACATTGGAGGCAATGGGAGACCTGTGAACCTTTTTGTAACACTAGAAATGTAGGCTCCAAAATTGTCAAGTTTCTTCACTGAGAGTTCTGCAGTGGAAGGAGGAAGAAATTCCTCACTACCACTAGCATTAAATGCTTCAGATACTTCACTCATTTCCTCTGAGCTGGCTGAGTCCTTTTCTCTGTAAGATGAAGATATATGGGCTTCTTCTGTCTCAGCTTCCTCTGTCTCTTTCAGAGATGATGCTTGAGCTTCCATTTCAACTGTTTCATCATAAACTTCCTGGTTATCAGTCTCAAGCATATCAATGGATCTATTGGATCTCTTAGAACATTTCACATCACATACCCATACAGGTTTATCATTGTCATCATCAGTTGCAGACGAGGCATCATGAGAATTGCGCTTAAGCCTAGCAGACTTAGGACAGGTCTTTTGGCTTCCCAGGTCTGTATTGACTCGCTTGAGCTCAACATTGACTCGCTTGATGCGTTTGAGGAGAGGCTCACTATCAGAAAACCCAGAGATTTGTGATTCCATGATATGATGTGGAGGAACAGGAGTCTCCCCTTTCTGTTCATCTTCTGATTCTTTCTGGACACTATCCATGGGAACATCTGACTTTCTTGGACCTAACAATCTTCTGGATTTCCTCTGACCAGGGCTTTGTGGTGAAGCCAACGTTAGAGGAGTATAAAGGGCAGCTCGCCTTCTTGCCCTTGTACCTTTTGCCTTGGCATGACTGGGGCTGGATTCATCAGTCTCTGGATTTCCATCTTTTGAAGTACTGGGCCTTGGATCCAAAGGGGGGGATTTTTCTTTTTGGGGACTAGATGACTTTTGAGGACTGGCTTGCTTCTTGGAGGGGCTGGTGACTGGTGACTCCAGGCGATTCAAGACAACTTGAATGGTTTGCTTCATTTGTAGATCCATTTCCTCTGAACTGCTTGGGAATGATGGTGAAAGGATGGAATGAGCCATGAGATCTTCTGACTCTGACTTGTCCTCAATCGATTGGTCTTTATCTGTCTCAACCTGTCACAACAAACCAATCCAAAACTCTCTCATCAGCATAAAGGATATACTTCAGAAGCTTCCAAGAGCCTGTGTATATATATACAACCTGTTGGCCTCCCCCTGCAACTGCTTCACCTGAGGGTCCAGGAAGTGCAAACTCCTCTGCGAATTTCCGAGCTGCCTCTTCCATTGCAAAAACCTCTTTGGACTCCTTGACAACTTTCAGCAGACGTTTCTGTTCCTCTGCGGTCATTCCCTCTTCAAATAGACCTAAAATAGAGCAAAAGGACTTTAGTGGTTCTCAATCTGGGAAACACAAGCTAAATATGACTCTTGCACCAAACTGTGGTGACTCATAAACAGCGATAACTTTCATACCTCCAGCAAGACACTACATGGGTTCCTTTGATGCATGCAAAATTTCTATCTGAAGACAAAAGTACTGTATGATTTCAATTAGAAAATACAATATATTCTGGCTACTGAAAAATTACTGCATATTGAATTGGCCTACTCAACATTCAGTATTATTCAGTATGCAGTTATAAGCAGTGCAACACTGATTTCATTACTAATGCAGAGGGATGATATTGTGGTTCTCTCCTCCACCAACATTGCTTCTTGTTATGTAATCATGCCATCTGAAAGGGTGTAAGCTGATCTCAAAGTCTCAACTAGGGTTCTGTGATGGCTGATCCCATCTGTCATATCTTCTCAAGCTCCTTTAAGATGTCAAGAAGTTTGATGATGAAGACTTAATTCTTCCAACTTTTAATTTTGCACAAGGTTCCACATCATAGGCTTCCAGCCAACACTGAATGTCACTGTGTTGCTTATTGAACTGATAAATGGATCCAAGTGTGCTTGCCTGGTGGAATGCACTGGGTTTTTATTTTTTTATTATTCCCAGAAGGCATAAGGATCTAGTCGGTATAGCTGGTTGCTCAAGAGCAAAAATAAAAAAGTTTTTTATTTTTATTTTGGCGAGTCAAAGGAAGGAACACAACATTTATGAGAGAGTTCAACATTAATCCTGCTCTATAAAGGATAGTCATCCAAACAACGAGTTGAGGTAGTCAAAGAGGCCACCAAACTGTTCGGTCTCATAAGTGGAAGTTTTACACTTTCAAGCGAAAATTGAGTGAAAACGTTTCCAAAGACGTTGCAAAGCGCCTCCACAATCTTCAACTTTATGCGCTCTTGGGCTCACTTGAATAATGAAAAGTCTCTAAGCATGGATGAAATCCAGGCAGAGGCACTGAGAAAGCAACACGCACCGGTGGGTGCTTACGGTTGCTTAGGGCATGTGGAATTGCATGGCCATTGGACATCCTGTCAAGGGGGACAGGAAGGAATGCACCAATTACCGTGGAATGTGAACATGCGAATGCAAGCTCTTTCCCCTTACTCACGAGCTCATCCTCATTTTTTTTATTTTTCCATCTAAAGCACTGAGGACCGAACCAGGTCGTAGCCAGATTTTCGCAAAAGTGGGGGGGGGGGAGGAGGCAGCTTCAGCCCCCAAGCTCCGCCCTCGCCACGCCACTGGATCGAACAATTGAATTACGCACACTGTGTAAAGGTTCATTCATGTTCTTCAAGTGTCAACTGTCCACTTCTGTGTGAGTAGTATCTACGAAATCCTTTCTTCCGCCTTCTTTCGTATCGTCAACTCAAAAACCGAAACGCATAGGTCTGAAAGACATCCATCCACACGCCGATCTCTCGTCGGGGCAAACGGGCAAGCAGCGTCGCAGGGACGAGTTCGGCTTCTCCCTACGAGAGGCCGTTGAAACGAGGTTCTATAACATAATGTCGAAAGCCACAATGTCGTCAGATTTTATATCGACTAGCAAAAATGTCGAATGCCACACAATGTCGAATGGGCATAATGTTGATTGTTACAATACCGAAGGCGTCAAAATGTGGAAAAACGTCGAATCCTCAAGATGTCGAAATCCGGTTATTATTTTCCGTTCCTTGGGTCCTGATATAATCAAGGAGAGGAGATTACTTCTTTCTTCTCTGCTCCCTTGAGGCAGCGAATACTGCTTTGTCACCTTATCATTTGTCTGCATCAGTAAGCGTTGGCGGAGTTGATTACATCAGTAACAAGCGCACCTCCTCACAAATGCAAATTGCTGAAAAGAATGTTTTCAAGCGCGAGAGATGGAAATAATCTTGTCAGGATCTCCCGCACGAAAGCTGAAGAATCAAGGGAAAAACGCATTCATCAAATTGTTTCTTCCTACTCCGACCGCGAAGTGCATGATTACTTGCGTGCAGTGGCACATAATGTTCAGTTTTGAATGCCGCATGTCAGAGGTTATCACATTTATAACCGCCAATGAGTTTGCCTTTCTTTCTGGAACAAGTGCAGTTTTCCCGTGTTCGGCATGACGAGTTTTTAAGGCTTCATTGACAGAATAAATAAAAGTCCATTTCGACTTTTCTCTCTTTCGACATTTTGACTTTCAACATTTCATTCCTTCGCCATTCAGGAATTCGACATAGTTGGCAATCGACGATCGGACAGTCGACACGTGTGTTTTCGACATTTTGACGGGATACGTTGAAACGATGGTAGAACTGGCCTCGGTCATGCAGTCTCCTGTCGTGCGGGAAAAGAAAGCTCACTCCGCAACATTTTCGGTTTTACGGACGGTTCTGCTACTACTAACTACAGGGGGCGTGAGAGGATGGGAAACAGACTCAAGAATTAGGTTATTTTTCAAGCTACAATGACAAACACAGAAAATTAAATTGCTCTCAAACTAACTCCCCCCACCACCACCACCTTGCCATTCGGAGTGATGGTTGCAATGTAGTAGTCCGTTCTTGTAAAATAATTATACATTAATGTCAGTAACCATTCGGTGAGGCCATGCTCATGGTAAGATTAAGTACAAACCAGAAGTCTTGGGAAGTTTTTTTTTCTGCCCTTTTAGCTCCAGGAACTTTCAAAGCCAAAATTTCGAAGGTCAAGTTGAAGCTTCCGTTTCTACAGTGTCTCTCTGAATCGGAAGCCCATGAAAGAAGAATCTGAAATTTCATGAACTTATCTCTACTCAAACTCTTATCAGGTTAAGAAAAAAAAATCCAGCAGTCTGAACACAGCTAGATTATGATGGAGTTTCATATACTCCCGCCTTTTCTTAAGGAAAACTCTCAGCAAATCCCTGTCGATCAAATATTGATTATTTATATTTTAGTCAGGTTACGCTTCGTCCTAGAAAGAAAAGAAAAGCCCTCGAACCCATTTGAAAAGAGAGCAGAAGGGTGAGATTCATGGACTCCCTTAAGGGCGTTTCACACCTTGCGTGTCGTGGGTCCTTCTCGTCAATGCTTGGGCAGGTAAGCAGACGCGCGCGTGCACTCTGCATGTCCCTTTACATCCGAGGGTTTTCACAAAACGCATGACTTTAGTTTTCAGTTGAACTCATTACATTTCCAAATGCAAGCCTTCCGTTTTGTGGAAACCCTCGAATACAAGCGGAGATGCGTATGCACGCGTGCGTCTGCTTACACGCCCGAACATTGACGCAAAGGACGCACGACACGCAAGATGCGAAACGCCCTTGAGACCACGAAGGCAAGGACGCACGGGTCTCTCGAATTGCTTTTCCAGGGTTTCATCATAGTGGAATTATCGAGGCAAGGGTCGGGTTCGGACCTGAAAATCTCTGCCCGACTCATCTCAAAAGAGATTCCTTTTTCGTGCGATCGAGGCTGGATTCCGCTCGAAGAAGGCTCCACATCAAAGCACTGTTCTGCAGGAAATAGTTCATGGGTTTTTGGTTCAAACTCGAGAGAATCAGTTTCAGAATCCTCAATGTGAAGCTTACCCTCACTAGCATCGATTTGAAAGCGCTTGCACGCAGAGCACGCTGAACGGCAGAATCATCTGCGCTTCTATGGCATGACCCTCATAAAAAAAAGTGCCAGTACGTTTCCCTGCCATCACGGTGGAAAACCACTTCAGCATCGCGTGTACCATTCTAGCAAAAATCGAAAATGGTTTTTTCCTTGTTCCCCCATCCCTGCATTACGGGAAAGGTGGAACCTCTTGATACGAAAACGGAAACGGCCCGTACGAGCTCTTTCCAGCGAGAGCAGACCGTCCAAAAAGCCCTCGACCATCACAATTCTTCGATGCATTTAGCTGGGCCAAACGTGTCCCAACTACGCCATTAGTTAACCGCCGGGTGGAAGAAACTCGAGTCAAATCTAGAAAGTGGGCCTGGTCCCCCCTAAAACGAACTCAAGAAATACCCATATAATGCATACCTTTAACACATTGACCACCACCATTTTTTTTTATTCAAACGCCACAAATTAAAAAAGTATAAAAATTATTAATAGCCAATCTTTCATATTTTTTTACTCACACGCCGGAGTTTGTATGATGTACCATACTGTGTAGTACAATATATTTCGAACTTGGCGGTCAATGTGTTAAGAGCATCCAGGAGTTTTCATCGCCGAGGCATAACATAACGGGCGTTTTTCCTTTAAGCGGTTTTGAAGGTTTGCGAGAAATTCATCGAGGTAATTCGATCGAATTTTGATTAGAATTGGCCCTCTCGACATCGAAACGTGACAAATTATTAGTTATCGGCTGAATTCTCCCACACAGAAGCCAAGAAACGAGTCCTCATCGAAAATCACTTCCATCCAGCTTACATCCTCCGCCGCAAATTGCCTCAACAGATTAATCGAGCAGATCGGACAGTACGCCAAATAAAATTCTACCGTAAATTCTGATTGGCTTTTAAACCGAAGGACCTTAGCAGACGTGGGCCTCCGTAAGTAGCAGTCCGACCATTGACCCCTTCAACATTAATCACTTTGATGTTTAAGAACAAGGACCAGACAAGGACAAACTATTCCGATCGAAAGTTTCTATAGACTTTTTAAAACAGGAACAGGATTTGAAGCGGCGCACGCCGTTTCAGCGTCCCATTTGCACCGGTAACCCTCATATTCCTCGGTAATGCCTACCTCGAGGAATCCATTCCACCCGAATCACGTAATTTCCAAGAATTTCAATAGCATAATTGATGCCATGATGCTCTCGACAGAAACCTCACCGATTCCCATCAGCAAGAGAAAATATCCCGGATGCAAGAGCCACTACATTTTCAAGATTCCACGGTGGAATAATACCTTCAGGTGCAATTGCATGCGGGTCTTGCGGCTTTCGAGTGATCAGCTAGTTGCCGAGAGTGGAATCCTCGAGAAGCTGAACGCTGGAAATTTAGAGCGACGTTAAATGATAATAATAATAATGAATGTTATCCCCAGGAACATTAACCAGTTACGTAAAAATGCACTGTCGCGAAGATATGGATCAAATGAAATTTATTCAGTTGATTCCGTCAGATGGGCGGCTTCACATCCCGGTCACGTGACTGTCACGTGGGAGGGGATACAAGAACGCTCTACCTCAAAAGGTCGTATAACATGGGTACAGATCAAGTGCCCGATGACTGGTTTTCATGGTCTTACAATTTATACTCTGGAAAAATGTTACCTTTTGGCACTCAATCGAGGCGGTCGATGGAACGATAGGACCAAGGACCAATTCGGTAGCTAAGGTTGGGGGTCATCACACGATATGAAAATATAAGAATGCAGGTTTGCTTGCTGCTGTAAAAACAATTACCTGAGGAAAAAACAGAATAACAACCGTACAAGAAGTCGATGCATGGAACATAATTTTCCTGCTGAAAACATTCGAGGTGCATCAAGGCTCGTGGGCGAGAACACAAGAAGCCTGCAAAGGCCACGACTATCCTGGGTGGACAGCAGACGAGAGAAGGTCCCGATTCACGAACAACGCATGGTCCAAGAGTGCTTGGGACACGTTCGCCTCCTGGTTTTAACAAGGTTCATCGGGCTCTTTAAATTGGGGCTCTATCAAGAGAAAGTACTGCTCGATTTGCACGGAAACGTGCCTCGGTGCACGTCATTTCGTCTAAAAGACGTGTGAGAACAACGCAACACGGGCGTCTGGATGGATAGTCGATTGATACGAATGTTCAGGGCACAAAAGGGAGGGAGGACATTGGTCTAACTGCCACTTCATCTTTCAATGTTCCAAGGTTGAAACGTCTATGCGAAATCTGATCCAACCAGGAGGAAACGTATAGGATTGCCTGTGGTATCACATAGAGAAAGTAGGAATTTTAATAGACGACGGTATAAAATCGTTTGCGATGCCTTCCTTTCATTGCAGCAACAAATACTAATGGGAGCGATTTCAGCTTACTTCATGGAACGCTATGGGAGAAAAGTCGGAGGATGACTATGGCTAGGTCCAATATTCCCTATCAGGTTATGGAATGTCTGGAGCAGGGTACTCGAAGATGAACCAAGAACATTGGATGGTCTCAAAGGGTGGCAGAGGTTTATGTTTTTTCTGGGAAGTTGTCTTTTCTTAATGCTATTATAAAATGTCAGAACAAGTATGTATGTATGTCAGTATGCCATACGCATGCATTACATGGACAGTTTTAATTATTGTTTAAATATTGATTTTAAATAACAGGAAAACTGTTATGAATTCTTAAATAAATATTTTAAGGATTCATAATGCTCAACTAAAAATACTCAAAGCTTCTTACTTTACCCAGATCAAACATATCGTGGATTTTTTTCTTACTACTTTGTCTTGCACTTGTTCATGGGCACATTCTCTGACAGTACTGGTCCCTGACCTATAGTGGGGATGTATAATTATGTTGTGAATGCATATTAAGGTATGAATTTTGAAGCAGCATAAAATCAAACTAAAGCTAAAAACTGAGCTGCAAACAAAATTGAGCATATAGTTCTCTTGGAAGGCAGAGGGTAGAATAAACAACAATACAAGTTAGTCCTATATAAGGATGGGCACAAAGTAGAATGAACAAGGGATGTAGTGATGGTTCTGACAAAAAGGGAAAAGCTGAGCATCAGGTTGGCAGATGTATAGGTCATACTAAATCATTTGCATGGAAATAGTGCTTGAGGTTTAGATCACAGAATGGTAATATGGACACCTATGATCCTTTTCCAAAGCATGCATATGCTTTGGAGTCATGCATCTCTAACACCCTGGAGTAGGTGATCATAACACAGAAGAAAAAGATTGAAAGTTATGGAGGTCTAAACCATATTGTATTGGAATGTGGATATCTCATCAACTTGTGGGCATGCTCATCAACTGCTTAAATAGGTAAAAGGCCCATATTTTAATGAAAGAGTTCAAATGAAACTATGGAACTGCATTTTTCAAGTTAATCATGTTCTCCTTTCTCCCATGCCTCTAGCTGACATTCTATGTCAGTCTCATATAACTTTAGGTTCTATTTCATCCTACCCTGTGTGGTGTTGAATATACTTCCCTCTTGCTTCTGCTCCAGCTTCTCTACATGAGTGTAAATCTACTTTATGCATTATGCCTTCACAGTTATGTGAATAGTATTGATCCCATGATGTTTAATCCTCACCCTGCATTAGGCCATGATCAATGAGGAACACTTCAGATTTCACAGCTAATAATGGGATCAGGCAATTGCCTTGTGTTTTGATCTGTAGCATCCACCAGCTCAAGTAGAATGACCCATGGATTCAAATAGGGTCTGGTAACTTGTGTAGATTTGGACCTGAACCTAGGCCTATGTAGAACTATTCACCAAGCTGATGAAACGTAAAAGCCTTGGCTTGACGGTAACCCCAAACATCAGGATATGGCAGTAGGTCATGGCTAGCCTTTGATGGAACTGGTCATGAGACATTTTAGGCTAATGCTAAACTATTAGAATTGTCCATGTCCAGAGCTACCCTGGATCCAGATAGATATTTGGGTAGTTGAGCTAATACTTTCTCATCTCCTTCTAGCCCCTCCCTTGAAAAATACAGCTGCAAGCCCAATAGTTGATGGTTCAAACATGAATTCCAAACATGATGGGTTCGATCCCTGCTTACTTTAGCCTATTTTTGTGCAGCAAGGGAGTTACATGGTCCATGTAAGTCGCATTATATCATGGGCCTCGAAACAGGCAAGAAACATGGGCTAAGAATGGGGTCCATGGGAGTCCTGGATAGGCTTTAGCTAACTTAGTCGTTAAACGCAATTGAGAGATCTAACGTCAAGCCTATAATCCAATCGCAACAACTAGTCCAGCATTTAGGCCTAACGTGTTTACTTCACTTAGATTAAGACCTTTCATACCTAGTTTCTTTAATTCCTGCTCAGTCTTCTTCTCCAGTCGATCTATTTCCTTCCCGCTCCTAAGCTTCCGGCCGCCTCCTCCACTCCGTGGCATTTTCTGTGCACTAAATCAAAATTCAGCAGAACGAACAGAGCATAGAACCACGAATTGACTTCTTAAGGTTTCAGCGCCGTCATGCTTACGGCCATCGCCACTGTTGCCAGATGTGCATATTGGGAGAGGCATTGAACCTTAGAATTTTAAGTCGTTTTTCTACCCAGCTACCTCCTGCTCATGACCCAAAATTAGTCCCAACAAGAGAAGTCTAACTTCATCAAACGAGCAGAAAATGATGCATTAACTCATCGGAACCATTTCCAGAACATTTTTAGAAAGCGAACCTGATAAACCACCTGAACTCCAGGACACCATTAAAGAACATTGATCATGCTGACTTCCGGATAGCAATGAAACTCGAACCAACACAATAACCACGGAATACAACCTGTTTTATTCTCGGCATAAAATTAAACCAATAATCTTGTTGTGCAAGATAACAGAATATAACCACAATATATTGCAAGTGCCACAGCCACAGAAGGTATCAATTCAAGCTGCCTTCTTGGAAGATGGACCTAGGACCTTCTTCCGCAGTGTAAACCAATAATCTTGTTGTGCAAGATAACAGAATATAACCACAATATATTGCAAGTGCCACAGCCACAGAAGGTATCAATTCAAGCTGCCTTCTTGGAAGATGGACCTAGGACCTTCTTCCGCAGTGTGAACATGTGCAGGTACAGCTGTGGAAACACTGCCAGAGAAACCAGGGTTCACCAGTTATTATAGGTCTGATTCAATGTATTATAGGTCAATATGAAGACTCACATGGCACATAAGAGGCCATGATGATCAAGGCAACGATGTGGGAGTCCCAGGAAAAATTCCAAGAGTTGGGGAGATCGAGGGAAAAGGGACGACGTGTTTTGAAGTAAGGGAGGGCCGCGTAGAGGCAGAGGAGCTCACCTGACACTCCCAGTGGATACAGGACCACAAAAAGGGTGTATCTAGTAATATGAGATTTATGTCATCATCAATGCCATCCCTGAAAATCTGAAACCATTTTATTTTACTATTACTACGTGCAAACGTGCAACCTACATGTACACACAGTTTTGGACAAGAATGAAGCAAAACTAAGAATACTTTACAGGAAAGTAAGTAGAACCCACAACAGGATTTAATGGAGATAAGATTTTTCAGTTTTACTCATGAGACATTACAAGCCCTTGACTTTGGAATATCAAGTCTGGCTCTGCTTAAGGGAGATAAAGGTAACTATCGTGTTCTGTTTCTTAGAAACTTATCTTAACGGTTTTTCAAATCCGTTGTGTCACCATCTCCATCGTTTAGGTGGAAGTCTGTACCAGTACTACCTGTCATACCGATAAAAGTAACCTCTAATTTATATAACTTTCATAGGCAATGCTTTCCAGACTTTCAAGTCATTTCATAATAGGTACATAACATTGACACTGAGTCAAAATCTGTCATGGTAACTATCCTGTAATAAGAATCCAGTAGGCACCAACCAACCAGACTGGGCCACAATGGGCATGACATAAAATATTCTTAGTTGAAGTCAAAGACTACTGGGTACATATTTTTGGAATAGATGTACAAGACATCGCTTGATGGGAAAGGGGTATTTGTGAACCTGAGAAATTGGATGAAATGAGGCTGAAGCTGGACGAGACAGAAGGCATAATAAGAGTAACGAATGATCTCTGTGACGGTCCAAGCCGCAAGCAGAGCAGGAAGTCCGTAAATGGACCGTGACTCTGGCACCAGATACAGAAGCCACACCACAATCAACCGGGATGACACCTGGAATGCTGTCAGCATTGGGTTGCTCCGCACCAAACCGGTGGCACTGTGCACAACCTTTGAAAAAGTGCCAATAATTTCCCATGGAATGTTAATGCCTAAGAACATAAACACAATGCAAAACTGTGAAAGAGAGTCTCTTAAAGAGTTGATTCAAATAGGCTGAGAACTGGATTGATGAACAACTGATTCAGTGGATCTCACCAGCAATAATATTTAAACCACACAAAAAAAAGCGGAAGCCAAAGCAATATTAAAGGAGTAGTTGAATGAGAAAAATATAAATTCAAAGTGGGGACAAACCTCAAGGAAGGCAGCCGTCTGAAAGATGGTGAGCACATTCCCAATTACAGACCAGAGGTCTTTGGTTGGGACAACCTGCACTGCTTTGTATCCCACATAACTCCATCTAATATGAAAAAAGACATCAAAACCAACATAAAATATGTAACATGTAGCTCTCAATCTTTCCATTCAGAGATTCACAATAATTCCCTCTATTTCCATTGATAGCACAAGACAAAGAATCTTTGAATAGAATTGCCAAAAAGTTTAGGCAACACAGTGGTAGAGGTAGCAAATCCACCTTCAGACATGGTCATGATGGACAGTATGGAAGAAAAGTAACCTCTAATTTATATAACTTTCATAGGCAATGCTTTCCAGACTTTCAAGTCATTTCATAATAGGTACATAACATTGACACTGGGTCAAAATCTGTCATGGTAACTATCCTGTAATAAGAATCCAGTAGGCACCAACCAACCAGACTGGGCCACAATGGGCATGACATAAAATATTCTTAGTTGAAGTCAAAGACTACTGGGCACATATTTTTGGAATAGATGCACAAGACATAACTTGATGGGAAAGGGGTATTTCTGAACCTGAGAAATTGGATGAAATGAGGCTGAAGCTGGACGAGACAGAAGGCATAATAAGAGTAACGAATTATCTCTGTGACGGTCCAAGCCGCAAGAAGAGCAGGAAGTCCGTAAATGGACCGTGACTCTGGCACCAGATACAGAAGCCACACCACAATCAACCGGGATGACACCTGGAATGCTGTCAGCATCGGGTTGCTCCGCACCAAACCGGTGGCACTGTGCACAACCTTTGAAAAAGTGCCAATAATTTCCCATGGAACGTTAATGCCTAAGAACATAAACACAATACAAAACTGTGAAAGAGAGTCTCTTAAAGAGTTGATTCAAATAGACTGAGAACTGGATTGATGAACAACTGATTCAGTGGGTCTCACCAGCAATAATATTTAAACCACACAAAAAAAGCTGCATGCCAAAGCAATATTAAAGGAGTAGTTGAATGAGAAAATTATAAATTCAAAGTGGGGACAAACCTCAAGGAAGGCAGCCGTCTGAAAGATGGTGAGCACATTCCCAATTACAGACCAGAGATCTTTGGTTGGGACAACCTGCACTGCTTTGTATCCCACATAACTCCATCTAATATGAAAAAAGACATCAAAACCAACATAAAATATGTAACATGTAGCTCTCAATCTTTCCATTCAGAGATTCACAAGAACTAACCCGAGAGTTTGGGCCACATTATAGGCCAGCAAGTAAACTTGAGATAGCTTCATTTCTTGTGAGAGAACTTAATAAACCTGCAAACCATAACAGTTACTAACAAAATTCAGAGTAGGCTATAATATAAATTAGGCTTTTTCTGAATTTTAAATTTCATCATAAGGCAAGGAGAGCCACTTGAGGGGCCCTCAGACTGTCAGTACCAAGACAGCTTCCACCCTTAGGAAAAAAAATAAGCAAAATCTCAGGACATAATATGCTGTCTTTAATGTTTCCATGGTCACAGACAGATATCACAATGATCGTCACACGTGGAACTAACACAGAAAGAATTCACGACACCATGTGCAAGAGGATAGGGCCGTGGTACATCCCAGTCTCCAGGATCCCTTGTAATGTCTTGCGGTGCTCCTCTGTTTCAAGCTGCAAGAGAGTTCAATTTATAATCCCAATATAATAAAAGGATGTGAATCAGTCAATCATTAGTCAATCAAGAAGATAGCAATTATCAACATGAAGGTGAAATGGTATTTCAACAGTTGATGGCTCAATATGCAATCTTTCATCTGCTATGATGATGAGACAGCAAAGGACACGAACAATCAACTGAACAAGCCATGTCATGCAATCAATAATTGACTAGTCATGAGTATGCAGTCATTTGTGAATTCCAACCTGGAGTGCAAAGATGGAGACAAGGGATTTAGCCAGCCACTCAAGATAGGACGAAGGGAGGAGATGTCTGCGATCGAGGACAAGGAGGAGGAGGGGTCTGGACGAGGATGGACTTTGGAGCCCTGCCAGGAGAAGGGCACAGAAGGGCCAAAGTGACTTCTTCTGAAGATAGGGACTCATGCTCAGGAGTGTCCAGTCCTGGACCATACTCTGGGGTAAGCTCCCAAACACCTGCTCCAAGAATGACACAAGGGCATGACAGCCATCCTGAACACTACAAAGTTAAATCAGTGATATGTGTCAAAAAGAATTCCCCTAGAAAGAAAAGAAGAATTCCCCTATGGCAACCTTAAGGACAGAACAATGACAACCTCAGCTGAATGTTTCAGGCTGTGATATCAGGAGGGCTTCTGACATGAAGCTCTGCATCTTGTAATACATCATGGTTGCATGTATGTAACACAAATATTTAAAAATTGAAGACACAAATTTACATCTAACAGAAGTAAAGGCGACCCTTCCCAGCCTTCATGTTCAGGCATTTTTCATTGCAAGTCATATAGACAGTAGAACAAAAACAATTGGCAATGGATTTCCAACTCTTAGCCAAGAGACATGGATTACTAGGAGACAGATTGTGAAGCCAGGCATTCCTAAACAAGTAAAGGATTTAAAGGCTTTCAAACTTGAAAAATTATATTAGGCCCTCCAATATTTTCCCATTTGCAAATACAAAGGCATGGAAGAAGGACTCATGAGAAGGGAGAATTAGAGTTTGAGACTGGAGCTGGTGGGAGGGGAATTATCTAGACTTTACCATATTAGTAATATAAATAAAAATGTAGAACGAACACAATGTGAGAGATGGAATAATTACCATAATCATAAAATAGCAGAATCTGATGCAATGAAGGAAATCTACTCTTTCAAGCCCTTTTTTATGTCAAGTGAAAGTGAACTATGAATCACCTGATGGAGAAGGGAGGCAATGACGCGAGGATTCCCCTGCTGTGGAGATAGGAGTTCTGCCAGGAGTTTGTTGAGGAATTCCCCAGAAGGAAGCTCAGGTGAACATGATGCCAGATCACGCAGGACTTTCTCTAAAGCTTTTGCCTCAATGCTGCTACCTCCCTTCAAGCTGGATTTGTAAAGAATAATATAGGAACCCAGACTCAGAAAAAAAGAGAAGAAAAGATGGTTTTCAAAAATTCACCGGTCAAAGAGCGCAGTAAGCCACTCCATGGCTGTCATTGAGCGGTCTCCCCTCAGTTCATCAGTCAGGGAAATATCTGAAGAGGAATCAGCATAACTGATCATCTGACACATCACAAAGAAATACAGTCCCACAAGGGCCAAAGGTCTGGCTGTGGAAGTGAGGCTGACCCAGCATCAGGTAAAAATCTCCAATAATTCAGAATCTGCATTGTGAATCAGATTTGGGGCAAGAAGAAACCAGCTTGTATGATTTTTTCTGCTATATGTTGGTCTCTTTTTCTTATCCACAGCAGTGTGGAGTGCCATGTATGCTGAAGGTTTGAACCAACATATACGCAATAATATTTCATCAATCAAGTTGGTATGGCATTCATAACTTTCTTCAACTTTATTCTTCTTGTGGCAGGCTGGATGGGACATGGGGGAATATTCCCCACCTAGGCCTATGGACTGAGTATGGGCCATAAAATCTCACAAATAAATAAAATCTCACAGTTGGCCCTTAGAGCACTCTATAATACCTGAAAAAAAATTTTGATGATATCAAGTCACCCAAGATACCTGGGGACTGGGAGAGGAGCAGAACCATGAGAGAAGCAAGAGGGAGAGTAATTTCAGGTGGAGCAGGAATTCCTGGCTGAGGTCGCATTATGTGTGCTGTCAGCTTCATCAGCTGGTTTTCTGTACTTGCATCCAGGCTTCGTTTATGGGTTATCTCTGCCAGAGCCTGTCAAGATAAAAGCACAGCCCTGGTCAAAAGTCATTTACATCCCTTTTCTCAATCTAGAATTACTCCCTGTGGATGATGAGAAAAACTCTAGACAAGCATTATATAACCTTTGTCCAAACCCACACTATTACAGGAATTGGATATAAAGTCAAGATATCATACCATTCCTCCACCCCTAAAATGAATCAGTGAACTGGAGACTTGATTTTAGGATAAATTGAGTCCATTCAGGGACTCAAAGTCAAAAACAAGATAATTTTTAAATGCTGGAAACGAATAATGAAAAAAGATGATAAAGTAGCACAGTTTTTACAAGATCAATTATGCAAAACAGCATTTCTAAAGAAATTCCATTTCATGCAAAAATTACATCAGTCTTGTCACCTGTACTCTAGGGTAGCATTTTATCTACCTTCTTAAGTGGAATAATCAAAGAATGATTCTTCATGTTGAGGATCTGAAACTTGCCCAGAAAACCTGTTGAGTCTGAACATTTTTTACCAAGTGGACTCTGTGACAATTAAGTTAGTTCCTTACATCAGATATATCTCAAATGATGCAGTTGACTATTTTACATCAGATGTTTTCTATGGGGATGGAGTCTGTACTTTCTCCAGCCAGTCCAGGATTAGGGGTGAACTGGGAACTAAAAGAAGTGGCACCACTTCAAGTGGTAACTTGAGCTGTCTTGAACTTAGAGATAGGATCCATTGCCCAATATAGTCATGGTGCATGTCATCATTGCATCATTGAGGATGTTATCATATTTCACATCACTCAGGGTACCCAAACCAGAGTATCTCCTTGGCTTCATTTACTTTCATTCATCCATAAAGAGACAAGGAGAAAACCTTCCATATCCAACATGTGTCCCAACATACAGGGTGTCCCATAAGTCACTATACCATTTCAAACTGCAACATTTTCCAAACTGCAACAAGCAGGTCACTGTTGATTGATGGAAAGAACATCCTTTAGAATATTTTTTTTTAACAATAATGACTATCGGATTCAAATGCAAATTGCTTCAAATGCATATTTTAAAGGTGTACCTATTTAGGATGATTCATGGTACACCTTTTCCAATCCTCCTTTATAAAATTGCTAATTTTTATGTTTTTCTCTCCTAAATTCAGATAGACTTGAGAAACAGGGAAAAAAAAATCATTTTGTCGAATTTGCTTTTACTGTCATCAGAAACGGCTTCACAATTGATGCTGGAGTAATGAAGAAATGCTTTCTACCTGGATGGAGGTCTTTGAGAGTCCCATCAGAGTTCACTGGGAGTTTAGGTAATACTTTGGTGCCAAGCCTCATGCCAAATGTATTGGTGTAGGTAGAGAGCATTTTGAGGCACTTTCAAAACTCAGAGTTGCCTCCATTTTTGTCAAAGATAATACCAAATGACATGCTATCATACAGTTGATGTTACTTCTTTTTTGTGCGAATTATTTAGTAGGTGTGATTTTTTTGAAATGGTATAATGACTTATGGGACACCCATATGATGGTTCATACCTTACCCCCTTAGACCTCCTGACTCAAACTTCACCACCTTTTATGCAGAATGCTTCCTATCCTCCACTATCCAACAGGGATAGTGATAGATAAGAAAGCAAGAGACAATCCATTGGGCTTCTGCAGTATCCTTCTTTGATATTTGACATTCAAAGAGGTAGCCTCTTGGCCAGGACAAGGCATCCAAGAAATTCATGAGGAAAATATGCCCTTAAATTTCAGAACTAGGAAGACCCTATGCCCTTGTTCTAATGTATGATTGGGATAAGACTACTTCTTAACCCTTTGACTGTTACAACACAGGGGGGATGGCTGATTTGTTTTCATATAAAAATTGGCCTTGCTTGTTTAAAAACAATAGTTTATGTAAGATAATTTCATATCATGATAACTATTGAAGATACCTGTTACATGCATAAATAGCCGTGAAGTAACCTAGAAACAGTGAATGTTCTGACCCTGATAACTTTCCCATGCTACCACTGCATAAGCCCGAGTATGTACAGGGTGGTCCACAATTGTCTCCCCAAAAGTAAAAGCTTATTAATCAGGAAGTATAAATCTGATTTCAATGATATCTGACTCAAACGATAGTCAATTCGATATATTTTTAGTGTAAAAATATTCAGCATTCCATAAGAAACTAGAACATATTTTCCATAATAAAAATATATTGAATTGGCTATCGTTTGAGTCTCATATCATTGAAATTGAATGCTTACTTCCTGAGTAATAAGCTTTTACTTTTGGGGAGACAATTGTGGACCACCATGTACTCAGGCAAACAGCCAAAGGATTAATAGTGCTAAGGTTAATAGTGCTAATGTTTCTTCCAATACTCAATGTCTTCAATGGGGAGGTCTGTGCAGTAAAAATTGGTAGCTAGTCCTACTGCAGAGTTATCACTCTTGAATGTTCAGACTTGGCTGAATGAACCCAGTTCTAATAAAACTGAAATACAGTTCCTTACTTTCTGCTTTTGCAACAGAGTGCAACAACATCTATGCAACAGAAGCTTACATTTCCTCATCTTATTGTTGGAGCAATATCAGGACTATGAACTAGAATGTACATTGTGGAATTATGTAGATTTGTAAAGTAAAAGTTACTTTTTCTTCTTTCCTAAGACTTCAGACTCTGACCACACTGAAAATTTCATAGGCATAAGCTAAGAAGTACAATACCAGTAAATTTGAATCTTTACATCTGACAAGGGCAGCTCTGGTGATGAGAGCTTTCATCCTACAGTCTTTTATTTGTTACTTTTTAGGTTTTCAAAACAAATCAAGAATTACTTAAATTGTCATTATAGCCTCCCAGTAGCTTACACACAAACGGCAGGGATAAGCACTTATTAGCGCTTATCCCTGCCGTTTGTGCTTATCCCCTTGCGCTAGTACACTATATCAGGAGAGATCTTGGAATACCCGAATGATGGCTGGAAAGAGGTAGGATGGAGATCGGAGGCTGGCATTGATCCCCTCTAGTGCAACCAAGTGGCATTTGGTCCCAAGTTCTGAGTCACCCAGTTCACGGGAGTGTTGACTCAAGATCAGTCCAATGTTCCTCCACACACTTGTGCTCTCCCACAAGTTCTGGAGCATGATGCTGGAAACACATATCAATTCCTTGTAGAGACTTCAAAAAGTTGCATTGTCTTCCCATTTCAAAACAGAAAATATTGATATATTCACATACTTGCTGAGATACAATGGCATTTTACTGGTTAATGGTAATTGACAGGGGTTAGGGTTTACAAGCTGGAACCAAGGATTAGCCACTGAGGCTCTGCAGCAACACCAGTACGTTTTTAGAAGCAACCAAGCATTCAAACAGCAACAACTTTCTTTCATTTCATTTGTCTGAGTAGAGGAAAATAAGGACGTCAGGAAAAACCAGATTTTGGAGGTACATCCCCTCTGGGCATGTTTTCTAATAAATTATTTTACTTCAGCACATCAGGCAAATGCAAAAAGCTGAAACTTGGCACATATAAACCTGTGGGGATGTTCAATTCAGGAAAATCCTACTTTCAGGATACATCCCTAGGTGTCATGCATTTTTTTTCTTGGGGGGGGGGGGGGAAAATCATCCAAGAAATTCTTTTGCTCCAATGAAACAGGAAGATAGAGAAAGCTGAAACATTGGAAACAAATAGCCATTGGGAGGTTGAGTTCATAAAAAATTCTAATTTTTAGAAACATCCCCATGTCACACTTTTCAGGGGAGGGGGAGAGGACATTTTCTACTAAATTTTTTCCTTTCAGTTAATGAAGCATACATAGAAAACTAAAACTTGGCCCACAAGTAGCTATTGGATTGCTCTGTCCAGAAAGAAAATCTTTTTCAGAATAAATCCCCTTGCGAGTAAAATTTTGGAGGATGTCGTTTTTTCCCATGCAATTTTTTCACTCTAATGAAAGGTCCACACATGACAGAAAGCTGAAATTTGTCATGAAAGTAAGTTATCAGTGCATTAGCTTCAAGAAAAATCTTACTGATAATTTGAATCCCTTGGGACACATTTTTTGGGGCACATACTTTCCAAACATTTTTAAACCCAGCATATTGGACAGACATTATATGTGAAATTCAGTACAGAAGTGGTTCTTGGATTATTTCTTTTAGGAAAAATCTCACTTCAGGGGTACATCTCCTGGAGGTACATTTTCTCAGGAAATATATTTTCCATTGAATTTCTTTTCTCCTGCAAATGGGGTAGATATGGAAAGTTGAAACTTTATACAGAAATTGCTTTTAGGCTGTTCATTTTAGAAGGAATCCTGCTTTTTAGAAACATCTCCTGGGAGCAAATATTTTGCAGATCTATTTTTCCAATCTTTTGTTCACTGCAGTGAAATAGGCTGATAGAAAAAGCTGAAATTTGGTAAACATTTAGTTTTAGGAATGTTCATTTCAAAGAAAATCATACAATTGAAGCATGGCACCCTCCAGGCCCCTTTTGTGAAGTGTGGGAAGGGGTAACCCCAAAATGTTTCACTTGACCAAAATGGTTCTTACAGTTGTTATAAAACACACTGGACGAAGGAAAAATTCCAAGGGAAGCAAAGAATCTTCCTTTGTTTAATGTTGCTAACCTTAAGTTGGCCATGATGTCAGAAGTGATGGCATAATGAAAAATGCCCAAAACCCATTGAGTTTTACCACTTTTGAAGGTGGAAGTGTTTTATGTGCATATTTCAGAGAAATTAATAATTTCCTTACATCATTGAGCACTAAAGCTGCCAGTATTGAGAGTTAGTTTGCCAGAAGAGTACACAAACTTGCTAGTAGGTTTATACATATATGTTTGTTATTGTACTTCTTGTATAGACCTACTTAACCACATTTATATTTGCATCAAATTCAATAAGACATACTGAGAACCGGAGTGAAGGTGCTTGCAGAGAAAGTGAGTCATTGAAGGGAGGAGAGCTTGCACAAGAGGCTGAGCATTTTTGCATTGGAGAAAGCCTTCCATTCCCCGAAGGGCAGTCACACGGAGTGGGACATGCAAACGATCCAGGGCTTCCTCCACTGTCTGCTTTATCTCCTCCATGTCTCTCATTCCCAATGTCTCTCCATTCTAATTGGATATAAAGGATTCAGCTATCATGAAATGTTCAAGATTGATATACAGCAACATTCTTAACTACATAAAGAATTTAAAATCTGAGAATATGCAAAGACTCAACTAATGTTCAATGTGTGCCATAAGCAATGCTGAATTAAATTTCATTTCTATAAAATTTGTGAGAAAATATGCTCATCAATAGTTCCACTGGAATGATGGTGGGACTGAATTAAATACAAACAGGAATAAAACAGCACCAAAAAGTCAATAAAAACAAAACAGGAGCAAGGAAAGGCATAGAACCTGAGGACTGAGTTGGATAGATGATGTGTTGTAAGTTTTGCATTAAAAAAAATAAGGATAGGAATATGTCTTAGCTTTTCTTCAACAGGGTACTCACACATGGTGGTTTTTTGAATGGTCAAAGGACCAGGCTCACAGGATAAAAAACTAGAATTGTGAAAAGTCAAACCTGAAGGAGAAAGGTGGCAGCAAAGCAGATCCCCTTCAGTGCATAGACGAGACTGAGCTCAGCATCAGGATTTTGGAGGCCCTTGCGGAGATCCAGTAGGGTGTCCAAGGCCCAGTGGAGGTCCCAGCCTCCTAGTGGACTCAGGGGAAGAAGACAGACCATTGTCCGAAGGATGTGCATCAACTGGGCTGGTGTCAGCTCATTCTGAAATGGACATCCCATTGCACATTGGTATCCAGCAAAAATCCCACCCATATCCATATATGCACAATATCATATCACTAACTATTAACTTTTTCCAGCCAGCATTTAATTTTGGAGTGATTTCCAGTTGAACTGACTTCTTTCATCCATGTGGTTGCAATAGTTTCAATTGAAGCCAAAATTTTCAAGCAGGAAGCAATCCAGTATTCAAGAAAGGTACTGTTCCTTGTGCTCATGCAAATAGACAGTCTCACCTGAAGGTTTCTTATAATCTCAAAGACATGCACTGCCCAAACTACTCAAAGCAAGCATCACAAAAAACATAACTGTTCTGGATGAAGATTTTAAAACTTTCCAAAAATACTCTGACTCTAAAATGATTTTATGGTGGTCTTTGAATTCTGATTCTTCCTCAATTTCATTTCTTTCTTTCATATCTTAATCTTTGTTACTTCCAACAGAGAAGATATTATGTCCTAGAAACATTGAGCTTTTGGCAGTTTTTTCACTTCAGGTGTCAGCACTAAATCTCTTACTTTTATTCAAGCAGAACAAATTATTAAGATAAATAATTTCTGTGACTGCACATACTCAGACTTCAGCCTCATCTACCTAAGATCTAAGCAATAAAGGACTTACAGGCTGTGCAAGCCATTGAGAAAAGAGGTCCTGGAGGAAAACAAGTGGACTTTGGACATCTACACCGATGCGATCCAACCTCCCCCGCACACCTGGTAAAAGAAGCCAGGCATCACAACATGCTCATTCACCAATGACCGCATCATTCCTCCTATTTGAAAGAAGGGGCATTGAAAGGCACTCACCTTCAAGTGTATATGCTTTGTCCTCCCTCCACCATGCCCTGCATCAAAAAGAGTCCCTCATTCACTCATTCCTAGCTGCACCTTTGTCTTTTACATTCTCATTTGTATGCATACAGCAATGCATGAATTTGCAATTCAATGGGGGGGGGGGAACTTGACAATTCTTGAGGGACACATTGGTTTTCTTAATGCTCTTTAATGGAAAACCTGATCTTAAAAAAAAGCTGAAACACAGGGTGTCTCAAAAAGATTTAGCATCCCAAGAATTGACCCATCCCATTCTTGCCATTTGCCATTGACCCATCCCATTTCTGGTTGAGAAAGAAACAAGATGAAACTTTCATTTGCTGGAAACCACAAGAAAATCAGCTGATTCTGCAGTGAGATATTAAAAGACAAAAATTGTACATAAGCATAATTCAATCACATAAAAACCTCTGTGAGTTGCTTAGTTGAGGATGTGGAGATGCAAGCACATGAAAACACTACTAAATCTTAAGTTTCCTACAAAAGAATGGAATTCAGCACTGCACTGCTAGTTGCTCTTTTAATTTTTAATTTTAATTTTTAATAAATTGCTGTTTTATTGCAAAATCATTTAGAAGTCTCAAAAGTCACACCAAGAAGAACTCATTCAGTTGTAGAGAATCTCATAAATTGTCTAAGGTGCACTGGCATCAAGGAGGAGCATATACATTGAACATATTATTCAGTGACATGATACCAACTAAATTTACTAGAAACTAATATTCAGTCACTTACATCTTGCTTCAGAAATTGCATATTTTCATGCATTCTTCTTTGCAAAAAAGAGCTTCTTTCATCTTTTTCATCTGTGAAGTATTTGAGATTTTTAAAGTTAGTGTAATATGATAAAAATGTAATCTTGCAATGTCAATTTCTTTGTGACATCTTGTACCTTGCATTCATCTCGAATCACTGCTTTTGATTAAGTCTATTCAACTACAACATCAGCTTCTCCTACATAGTTCTTATTGTCAGGTGACCCCTGCAAACAATGAAGGGGGAGGGCTGGCATGCAAAGATATAGTATAGAAAAAAATTATGGATTTATGCTATGAGAATGGTTCACATGTAATTCTCAGTGCGATATTTCAACCACCTTGTTTGGGTATGAATGTAAGTTGAATTATGGTAAGATGATGACCATGGCAATTTGTCAAATTCTGGCACAGTTCTACTGGCATGAATGCAATCAATATTTTTGAGAAAAAAAATTCCAAAAGAAATGCACAAGGAAAGCTGCCAGGGGGATTAAGAAGTCTTACTGGACATCATCAACTGCCTCGGGGTGACTGGACTTACGAGAAGAAGCGAGCATATTGTGAGTGAAGAGAGGGGAAGCCAGGGATTGGATGAAGGAGAGCTTGACAAAGGAGACCACAGACTCCTGTCAAGGCAAGGCAGCGAGACTTGAGCAATACAGCTCTTTCCTCCATGCTGAATGCATCCTTGCTCCCTCCACCCAGGACAGCAAGAAGGGCCATCCATGCCTCCTCAAATTCTGCTCTTCCTGGCCAACCAAGGGTCTGTAGCCTATGACAAAGAGAAGCCAAGGTTTTCTTGTATACATACATTAAATGCACTGTCCTACTATAAGTACAGAAATCATTATTCAGTTTATGTTACTGGCAAAAAAGTTCATCATTACATGTGGATAAATGCACAGGGGCAACCAAAAGTAATAGACTATAAAGCTTTATGATGAAATGATGAAAAATGAATTTTTGGTTCATAGAATCTCAGAAATTTTGCATGGTCTTCAAAAAACAAAAAATATTGAAGCATCAAGTGGCCAGTAATGATGATTTAGACCTGATTTTTTTCTTCATTTTTGTTTTCATTCATTCATTATCCACTTCAAGAAAATATTGTAATAATCACCTCCAGAGAAATTCCTGAAGCAACTCTGTTTCTTCGAGGGCTTCAGCAGGGATGTTGGAGTCCCCACTGAGCTCTCTCGGAAGACGACAGTGGAGATAATAGCATGGGTGACGGGCCAAAACACAAAGAAGATGCAAGAGTAAAGCCTGGTACCCTCGAGGTATGTCAAGCACCCCAGGTGATGCAGGAAGATAGAAGGCAGATAAGAGCACTGACAGCTGACACTTGGCCTGTTCACTCTCATCAGATGAGTCTCTATTCCATGCAGATGGGCTTCCAGCCAGGCAAAAGGCAATGTCAAATAGTGCATTAATGGCCAAAACGGACATCTCGGGGGAGAACACAGCTGATACTGGGGGGTAAGCAAGGATGATTCCAACATGGGACAGGGTTTCATGCACAGCTCGGGGATCCCAACGCTTCAATTTGCTTACACCCTGAAAAATTCATAGGATCCCATTAGGCATTTATATAGCTTACTTAAACCATCTAACTACTTGAACTTATGTTAAGATATAATCTAGGGATGCATTGTGAAATATTCTTGGCAATATGAGCAAAAATAGCTGAGAGGGATATTTAACATTTTAAAAGACCAACCTGCAACATATAGACACAAAATATCATCAGGCTCTGTGCAGGAAGGGGATCCAAGGTCTCCAGTTTATGTGTAGCTATATTGGCTATGAGGAGGGAAAGAGCACTGCCCAGTTGAAGACCCTGCTCCAAAATGTTTGACTTTTGACTCAAATCCTGCAAAATGAGTCATTTTGCATTATTCACTTCAAAACTCAGAGTTATGACTGAGGAAGAGGACCTGCCTGAAAAGAAGGGAGGTTCGACTCGAGGCGTTCCCATAAAATTGTCCGAGCTGCTCTCCGTATTGATACCTCCACCTTAATGATAATCAGAGATGAGTCATCATTATTTGCATTTGTGAAAATTAAATGCTTGAAGCTTTCCAAACCAAATGGGGATGAACTGTGATGGCATGTGCTAGGACTGTTGTTGGTGCTGTCCTGAGAAGAGAGATCACCTCATCATGTGGTAGGTCTTCAATCAGTTCCACTAATTCCTTCTCTGAGCCCACCTCAAGAGCAGACAGAAAATATACCAAAATAACAAAATATTCCAAGATCAAAAATAGCAAAAACAGCATGAAATGGTTACATGGGGGAGAGTGAGGAGTGCATTGAAGAGGGCCTTCAAAGCTTTGCCATCTAGAGATTTGGCTGGATCAGGAGGTGTCCATAAAGGACTTCCTATTCTAATGCCTCCATCTTTGTGAATTCCATACAGGTGTTCCCTTAGGTCCAACAGTTGATTCAGGACTACATCATCTTTCTTTCTACAAGGAAAAAACATTATGAGTGCAGAGCAGATGAGATGCAGAAATGCAGTGTCAAGGCCCCCATCAATACCACATGGAAGGCATTTTTTCCCTAGTAAATGGACATAGTTGTTTGCAGCCTTTACGAATGAGAATGTGGTCTCCACATGAATTGAATTTCTAAAATAAAACAGACATATCATCAATATCCCTGCTGGAGTACTTCTCCATTTCATCCTGAATTCAACCTGTGCAGGAGCAATTGATAACATAGTTTCTTCAAAAGACCATATTGTCATTCTCCCCTATGGAACATACTGCCACCCACTGGTGGAGCCAGGTGTATACTGCTGGCTCATTTGGTTGTAAAGCCTTAAGGATATGCACAATCGTGTGATGAAATTAAATGGATGTGCACAAAATGGCCCCAATTAGTTTTCTTGGGGTATTCGAATGATTTCAAACAAGCTCAATGAACAAGCAGACCAATATTCCCCAAGTTGGATAACCCTTATAGTGCCAGAGTCGCTTACAGCGACACTACAAATATTGCTTCAAAATGCCAGAGTTGAAGAGTGGGCACTAAAATGTCCAAAGTTCAAGAAGAAACACAATCAAATGCCAGACTAGAAACATTTATTAACCCTTTCATCGTCAGCTCTTCGACACTGGCCCTTTTCAGTGAAATTTGTAGTGTTGCTCTAATCGGCTCTGGCCCTATAAGGTTAAATACAAACACCCTGAATATTGCAGCTGATTGTAAATGCAAGCTCATTTATCTTGAAAATGGTATGTGTTCATGATCAGATGCACACAGGATTTTCTTCTTGGGTTCGAACAGTTCCTTGCATGAATGGAAATATTCTGCAACCAATCAATGTTATTTCTTTCATGTTTTTTCCTAGTCTAAATGTTATAGAAGTAAAAATATGATCAGATACTGAGTTTTTTTTACTTTGATGTGTGTGGAATACATCCAGACCAAAATTAGGTACAATTTCTAGAGGCCAAAATTTCTTCAAGAGCTGAAAATTTCCAAGAATCTTCTAGAAGAGTCATGCATGTGATAGCATTGGTGGCACTTACAGAAAAAGCCCCATCTTGTTGATGAGTGTCATCAGATCTTCCAGCTTAAGATGACCTTGAGCCTCATCCTTGGGGATGGAAGCCAGGCTGCCAACAATGTTGAAGGTCAGCTGTCGTGCCGAATTAACAATAGACAGGGATTCTGCCTGCAGTGGGTGTTCTACCAGGAGTTCTAACAGGGCACCTGCTTGGGCTGGACCAGTCCCACGCAGACACCGCAGAGCCAGGTGCCAAAACTTCCTCTGCAAATAGCCCAACACATCAACATTGGTCAAGCTTCATAACACAAATATTTCCTTGGCTGATTCCAACTAAATTTTCCTTCTTGAAAACACACAGAGCAGCAGCTGGTGACTTCTTTTAGCCAGAAGCTACAATAAAACTTCATGAACTTGGCTCCAGGACAGACACATTCATGTTGGTAAGGCTGAGAAGAAAGGCAGTATGAATGCTATTTCAGGACATCAGTAAAATTTATATGTAGGCATGTCATAGGTATCCCTTTCCAGGTCCATTGGCCATTGTCATCAATGGTAGCAATTACTGCTATTGATACTATTCATTTCCAGTGATAGAAGTGGTTACTTACATTGAGTGGGTTATATTCCTGTTGGCAACAAGTGTGGATGGCCTGGATGAAAAGTCCACTGGCAGCTGAATTTCTATGAATAGCATGCAGAAGATCAGAGATGGATGGTTCCATAGATAGTTGAACCAGCACAGGGGAATGTTCCAAGAGTAGCCAAGTCAGGGATTCACCCATTCCACTTCCACTTGACAGACCTTCGTGCTGCAGCACAAGATAAACATGTTAAACCTTGGCATTTAATTGAAAAAAGAGTTGTACAACTTCTCAACTGACCAATAGGTCAGAAAATGCAAGGAAGGCAGCCTGTCGGACCATCTCCCTTCTTCCATTTCGATCTCCACTGCTCCTGTACAATTAAAAAAAAGTAATATATCAATGGATTCCAAAGGTAGCTCTTTCTATGCTATCATCAAGTCAAGATATTAATCTATTAAGTTCAGCAATATTTCAGCACATTGTGAAACTTTTTTTGCTACTTTCTGATTGGTACAACCAGGCCAAATAAAGCATGGCAGATCAATGAAGAGAAAGATGATCAAAGTTATTGCTGATAAGTAGAAATATTCACAGGGTTGGGCATTCATATACTGTATGATGAACATGAAATCATGGAGCTCTTGAATTCGATTTTGATATATCAACTTATCAAGACAAAGCAACTTAGGACAATGATTCCTAGCTCTTCTGTAAATGAGGAGAGAGATGAAGCTAATTTGAAATTGTGTTACCTTTGCTATGCTAAGCAAACTATATACTGCAGTCAATTTCATATATTTCACTTAAGAAATTATAGTTAATCTTGCAAGTTATGCAATTAAATGGTGTCTGTTGGATTTTGGTCCCTAGTAAGCAACAATCACAAGCTAGCAATTCTACTGGTCATGGGTAAAATGAAAGAATTCCATTGAATGATTATTCATTGGTGGGCAATGAACAAAGCATTCCTGGTATAGGATATATAGAACAACACTTTTTGAGCTATGGAGGCCATAAGATGTGAATGGCTACTTTGAGGACAAAGAAACTTGCGAATTGCAATATGTCAATTGCACTTATGTTGCTCAGCATTCCATTGGAGACTGGATATAAACCCAATCAGCTGTTAACTGGTAACAGGTAGTCAAGAGTTCTAGTTGAAAGAGAGGAGAGTGTGCAAGGAGTATGTCAACATACCCAGGAGAAAGGACCCCCTTCCAAAATTCCAGGTCTTGGTGATTAAGTAGGGCAAGGAGATGGAAATAAGAGGAAAGGATGAGAGGGTGAGAGTGAGTGAGACTAAGGAATGTCTCATGTGTCTCTCCCATGTCCTTCTCCCTCCCTATTGCTTCCTCCAGGCCTCTCAGTGTTTGCCGAAACTCACCTGCATCAAAACAACAAACATATATTATTTTTCTCCTCATTCCTATAGCAAATTGCAGCACAGGGCTAGCAAGCAAATGAATAAGTGAATCCAACTGTCTAATGGCATCATCGTTTTCAAAGGCCTCTTGGGAGCCATCTAGGTATTATGTCATCATCATGAGCTACTGTAGGTGAAATAGTGGCCTGAGAAGTTCTAACCCTTGGAATTTGCTTGTTGAACAGGTAAGTTGATAGGTCATAATTTAAAACGTAGTAGTTAATTGTTTTAAGGCAAAATAAAAATAAAGCAGTTAGATCTAGGCCAACTCAATAATGACCAGCACACTGTCCAGTCAAAAAGAGAAACTGCATATTTTTTGCCCTTGCTTTTTGTATTCTCTGACTTGGAATACAAATAGAGTTGTTTTTATCTCTAAAGGAAGATGATTTGTATTGGCAAATCATGTAAAAAAAAAAAAAACAAACTTCAAAAATAAAAAAAAACCTTTGAAAGAAGTCAGTTTCATATTTTTCATTCACTGGCTTGAAATACCACTCTGAAAGGTTAAATTTTCATTATTTCATCACAACTAATATATTTGCCATATTTGCTTCTTCTTCATGAATTTTCAAAGCACAAGCCAGGAGGAAAGAAAGAATGGAGAGAAAAATAGTTTCAGGTCTTGGACAATTGTTCACTATTTCATTCTTAGAGTGATGAAGCTACAAGCCTGTGCAATGATGAAAGAGTAGAAGAGAAACTCACCAGACTGTAGCATGAAGGAGAGAAGTTGAATAAACTGCAGGAGTTCCTGATCAAGCATGAGGTTGAGACCAGAAAAGCGGACTCCTGATCGATGGGTGGTTCCCCCTCGACTCACTTCACCGGCCAGCACATTCAGCACATCCAAAAGGAACCTAAATGAAAATCACCCAATGGATAGGGCAAAACTTCCTGCATTAGATTCTGTGAGAGATGTAGGTGGGATATACCTAGCCCACTGAAGAGCAGGAGTTGAGGGTGTCTCATCAATGGGATAGCAGAGATTGAGATGGGGTAGCCTGGAAAGAATCACCTCCTCAGATGAATGTGCTGCCAGGATCTCCAAAGATGGTAAAAGACGCCTCATCCATCTTTTCATCAGCAAAGGATTCTGCAAAGATGTCTAGAGATTAATGCCAAGAACAGGACCTATGTCAAACTGCTCCCCTTGTCCATAAAGGATCTTGGATTTATTTCCACTGAAAACTTATGGTTTCATGGCACATCATGAGCAGCTTGAGGACAAAATGAAGAGGAAGCCTCTTGCAGTCTTCATATGATATACATTTTTTCCATATAATTAGGTAATAAAATTTTTTAGGAAAGCTTCTACTATTCAAAAGATGTAGTTCTACTTTATGGACACCTAGTTTTAATCTAACATGGCATTGCAAAGATTTCTATGACATTTTCTTGACTTTGAAATAAATCATGGTCACTTAGAAGTCATAAGGAGCAATGTTTTCTCCACATACATTTTGGGACAGGACAGGCTCCTATCAATGAGAGTTTATACATCAATGTGAGTATTTTTTTAGTTCATAAACATTGTTCAGGCTTTGCATTATTATAGTAGAAAGGTGAATCTACCAGATAATTTAAAGCTTGAATCTGACTGTGAATATTGTTAATTAGTCTACATTAAAAGTCTATAGATAAAAAAGAAAGGCAATTCAGCATTGAGTGAAAAAAAAGGCGAAAATTCATGCCTTTATTAGTATTACACCAGCAATGTACCTTAAATGAGAGGTTCCTTTCAATGTAATAAAGGAAAAATGAAAACAAGAACCTTCCCTTTGGGGAGCTTAAAGGGTAGCTTAAGGATATGAATGAATTAGGATATAATTTTAAGCATAAATATTGAAATCATAAAGGAAAAACAGATAAATTCAATATCCCAGATCCAGGCAAAAACTCACTTCTAAGGGTGGAGTGACCATGATAAGTTGGAGCAAGGGGTCAACTGGTCGGAATGCTTGGGGTGACATCACTGGGAGCAGGGAAGCTAGGGCACTAGACTCTTCCAGGTAGATTTCGTTGGTGAGGAGACGAGAGAAGAGGGAGTCAAAAACAAATCTAGACAGCCTATGCCACTTCTCCTCACTTTCCCGTAATGTGCACACCAGAATCAGCCTCAAGGAAGACAATGCCTGGGAATGACATTTCCAGGAGAAGCAAAGTCTAAAAAAATCTCATTTTGAGTGAGAATTCCTACATTTGCAAACTATATGCCTACCTGAGGTAATGAAGAGAGTTTGAGAAGTGTGCAGAGAAGGACCTCCTTCTGGGTCTCAATCTCAGTTGAAGATGTTGGACCCCACCCACGATGTAAATACAGATCCTCCACCAATGGCAAAAGACCTGGCAAGCCTTAAGACAAAAAACAACTCTCCAGTTTGCATAATGGAAAACTGGATAATGGAAAGAGCATGTAGAGTATATACAGTGAGTTCTTGGGTCCTGGCCAGAAGCTAGAAGAGAGTCAACCAATCTCATGAGCTTTGGAAAGGGAAGCAGCTGCCGTGGATGAAGGGAGTCATGTGATAGAAGGAGGAGAAAGCGGAAAATATCACCCAGACCCCTCTCCACATTTCTGCAACAAACCAATCAAATGTGTCAGGATTGGGGGGGGGGGGAACAAAATGCTTGAGGACACTCAAACATGCCTCATGTGACCAGCCTCAATGTAGTCAAACTGTCCAAGAACATAGCTGAGGAAGGTGCCCTTCGTGTCAAGAAGGCAGTAGTTGAGTCGCAAGCGCACCAGGGTGACCAGAAGACCCAGAACATGCCGCTGGTGTTCCACTTCCCAAGATGCATAACTCTGTCAATTTTTAAATATAATTAGACTTTGAGAGGATATTCATAAGTCCACTTCATTGGAGCATAATTTGCCTTAAGAAATTGGTTGGATGAAATCCATTTCAGTGGATGTCATGCTATATCTTTTTTAACTCACCCGAAGAACAGATATGACAAAAGGTTCAAAGAGTCGAATATAAGATGAAAGAGATGGGAGATCGATTTCCCGCTTCCCTGAGAGCACCAATGGTGAAGGGTCTTTCACTCGTTTGTCACCCAAAGCCTGCTTATTCCGACTGGATTGCAAAAATAAATTCAATAAAAATTTATATTCATCCCTAGTTTCAATTTTTGAAGCAGAGAGACTCACACAGCATGAATGGCTTGAAGAAGATGCTGATAGGAAGCACGAAAAGTAGCATCATGTAATGTTGGAGGCTTTGAAACTGTTTCAATAGCAGCAAGTACTTCCACCTCTTGTGGAAACGAGTGTTCCAGGTAAGGGCGAATTGGTTGCCCTGCTGAACTCAAATTGCTTCCAAACAGGCATGTCAGCATCTACAGTCCCTTTCACTCATCAATCAAAACTAATTTAAGAAATTAGCAAGAAAAATTTGAAAAATGTGGCAAACCTCTTGAGCACAAATGATGGCATGAGATGGAGTGATACGAAGAGTGCCAAGCAAATGATGAAGGATCTCCTCAGCATGAGATGAGATCTCAAGAGCAGAAGACACCCTCAGGACACTGGTCAGCCCCTGGAGGCAACCTCGTACAATTCCCTGCAGCTTTTCCAGACTCTCACGCTCTTGACTCCCCTGTGACCAGGTCCACATTACCAAACCAATTTAATATGATGAGATACTCTACCAAAATGCAATATATTAACCTTTTCTGAAGGTGCAATCATGAAAAATTATGATAAATGGTCAAATGGATAACATAATAGCAAAGGTCACTGACATCAATTATGCAAATGTGAGTGACTGCCATATGTTCACCATGCTGATAATGCCAAAACATAACTATTCCCATACATCACACCTCTCATATGCCTAAAACTCTCAACAATGACAGTTTTCTTTTTTTCCAAATCTAAAAGCGAATAAAAGTCCTATTGCTGCCTTTGATTATTCTTTGGATAGCTTAGGATTGAAATTAGTAGATCAGCCTTGGGTAGAATTCACATTGAGTGTGATTTGGTTGGCGGCAGTAGATTAAATTCATTTCTATGTATCACTTGTGATCTCATCCTCAACCTTGTAACTATCAGAACCCAGATTGGTCATATTAACTCTTTCATCTCTTCCTTCCCAAAGAATCTCTTCAAAGTACTTTGCCTAATTACTATCACATGTCTTCACAAAAATATGTCAAGTATCAGATTTTTCAAGATCATGGCACAGCCTACACAAATTGCTAAATTGTTATCTCAGAGATCACCAGCATAAATATGAAACTTGAAAATCTCAAACTTTCTTTTGCTTTAGGGAGACCCTTGCTGCAATCATTGACTACTGAAGGGATAATGAATGCAAGTTTACCTTGAAGGTGGAGTAGAGTCGGGCAAGACCTTCTTGGAGTTTCCCTAGAAGAGTCTGCTGGCCAGTGAAATGTTCTTCATGTTCCACCATTGTGTCTATTGCCATAGAAGAATATAAAAAGCAAAGAAAATCTCAGAATGCTATAAATTCATGATTGCCTGCATCTGGGACCCAATTCTCAACCTCTGATGACTCGATCCTTGTCCCGTCTGGTGAGTCGCCTGCGGACAGATGATGATAGATGGGCATAGGAGACTGGGAATGTAGAGGGGTTGCGCTGAGTTGCTGTCTGCATCCCCAGCGATTGGGTGCATACATCAAGCAACTTCAATAACCAGTCCATGTAGGTTGCCCTCACCCCAGAGATCTACATCATGTCAATGAAAATAGGTGTCTTGACTGGAACTTCAAAAGAAAGAGAATTTCAAAAAAGAAACCTGCTGAGTAGATCCAGTTTGATCTTTGGATTTCAGCTTGATCTTGATGAACTCAACACCAAGACCTACAAGTGAAATTATACCAAAATAAAAAAACCATGGCTAAGAAGCAATCATAAGCTTAATTCACCTGATATTGAATATTAAATCCTGTATTACTGGCAAATTTTTGAACAGATTTGAACACATTCTCTTTTCAGTGTCCTTCAGAAGGCCTATAGATCTATCAGCTGAAACCTTCAGGATACATCAACTTGGACAGAGAAAGGGCCACATAGCCCTCTGGGAGAAAGATGAAGGGAAGAGCACCATTCATACAGACTAATCAGGCCCATGTGTCCATAAGTGATCAGTAAAAGCTAGCCTTTTTAATGCTTACTTTCACCTACCTTCTGAATAAAGTGAAAATTGTTTACATTTACTCCAGTTGTTTTATGATTCAAAAGTAACTTGAAATTCATTGTTGTGCTAGAGCAATGACTAAAGTGACAATTCTTGTCAAGGCTTTTTTCCCCCAATACTAATAACTACTGAATCTATCAGACTCACCCCTGACCCCTGTCTCAGGCAACCAAGGCTTCTAGGAATAATGCATTCCCAGATTATCACCTCAAGAAACAAATGCTCTTCCACACAAACATAGTTTTCTTCAATTTGAGCTCATTTTGGTTTATCATACCCTCATCATCTGACAAGAAGAGAGGGTTATCTTCTGATAACTCCCAAGACACAAGTTGCCTTTGCAATATACTTCATGTGGTGACATGACTAAAGGAAAACTTAAAAATTTAGGATTCTTAAAAATTCTTGGAGATTACATAAAACTTATATAGCAAGAATAACTTCAATGCTCTGTCTGCTGTCTCATCGCAACAATGATTTCAAAGAGTCACAAATATTTTCAAGTCTCACCTGTTAAATAAGCCTTTAAAAAAAAGCCTATCCAGAAGCAACAATAGAATTACATGCAGCCATTCCATACCAATCAAAGTATGAGGGTCATTCCAAAAGTTTGAGAACATTTTATTCTACACCAAGTAGGAATGCTAAATGCAGCATCATTCCATGTGAAATTTCTCAACATACTCCCCATGCAGCTGCACACACTTGTGCCACCGTTCTGTCAGCTTCTCTAGTCCTTGAGCAAACCAATTTGCTGGGGTCGCTTGAACCCACTGGCTCACAGTGGAAGCCAGCTCATGCAAATTCGAATAGCGCTTTCCCCGCAGAGGTTTTTTCATTTCTGAAAAAAGCCAGTAGTCACTGGGAGCGAGGTCCAATGAGTGGGTGGGATGTGGCAGCAATTCATAGCCTAGTTTCTTGATCACAGCCAATGTTGCTTGACTGGTGTGAGGCCATGCATTGTCTTGTTGGAGTAAAACTTTGCATGACCACTTTCCATGGCGCTTGTCCTTGATTGCCTGCTTCAACTTGGACAAAATTGAAATGTATTAGTCACTGTTGATCGTTTGCTTGCGGGGCAGCCACTCAATAAGCAAAATTCCCTCATAGTCCCAGAATACGATGGCCTTTCTCTTTCCAGCAGAGGGCACTGCTTTCGCCTTGAGGGGGGCATATCACCTTTTGCCATCCATTGACTACTCTGTGCCTTTGACTCTGGTTGGTAATAATGAAACCAAGACTCGTCGCCAGTGACTATTCTACGCATGAACTCAGTCAGCCCAGTGCCATGCATTTCTAGCAGCTGGTGACAAATAGTCACATGGGCTTGATTCATTTCAGCGCTGAGCAATTTGGGCACTCAATGGGCAACTAACTGCAACATGCCCAGGTGTTCAATCAAAATGTGATATACGCTGCTACTTGACACGTGCAGCTGCTCAGCTAGTTGCTCTACAGTCGGGTGCAGGTCCAACTTCATGGCAGCATGCACATGTTCAATTTGAGTGCCTGTGGTTGCCTCTATTGGCCGACCTGACTTTGGCGAATCATCCACTGTATCCCATCCTGCTTCAAAGCAATGCACCCACTTATTTATGGCACTTTTGCCAAAAGCTCTGTTCCTGTAAACTTCTTGCAGCTCACAACCAAACTGGGCCTGCAACTTTTTCTGTTTCCACAGAAACCAAATCACACCTTGCTGGACCCAATCATTTTCTTTCATAGTGGTAAAATATAGGTCAACCTGAAAATGAGATATCTCTGCAATAAGGAGCAATTACACCATCATTCCTACGTTATCACGAAGAGGGATCAATATGAGCAGTATAATAATACCATTGTTGTTGAATGATATGCAAAGAAAATATTCACATTTGTTCTTGAACTTTTGGGATGACCCTCGTAGAAATTATTATGCATCCCAGGGCTGAGTCACAGAAGCTTGAAAAAATCAATCTCACCTTCAAAATACTCAGCAAGGATGTGAAGCAGGGACTCGAGCATCCCATAGTCGAGGACAACATCAGAGAGGCAGAGAAGAGCAAGCATATGAGTGAAGCGAGAAATGCCTTCGTTGCTGTGTGTGCACCCCCATGCTTTAGGGAATTGCTTTACTGGATAAGCATCAATCAGGCGGTGAAGAGCAAGGATAAGGCCTGCTCTCTGGGGCTGTCTGGAGCAGTTCCTCAAAAGCAAGAACAGGGAGTGGAGACAGTAGGCAAAGGAGGTGGAGACTCCTGTTTCCAAGGGAACTTGGGACAAACACCCAACAAAGGCTGTCAGATGGTTGCTGGTGCTTGCCAAGTCTGCCATGATCCTACAAAGAAAAACAAGGCCCATCTGGATCATAATCCTTCCCTTCCAGGACAACCTGCATTCTCCTGGGCTTTATCAAGCTGCTCCAAGAGGCATTCCCAAGAGCACAAATATGCCAATGCAAGGGTTACCTCATGAACACTTGAATGACCGCTATGTCAAAGTAAGACAAATTTGCCATGCTGGGAAAACCTAATATCAGCCAATGAGGAACAGATAATATACTGTTTGATGCACAACAATCTTGTACCAATACATTAGCAAAACTTGACATGAAATCAATACACTGATAGATGCTCAATTTGTCAGAGCATCACAAGACGTACAAAAATCTTGATCTGTTCATTCTGAAAATAGAAAAAAACAACTTCTCAGGTGTAAGTACTTTATGACAAGAAAAAAAGATGCAAAATGATAACAACATTGGTGTCATAAGGGACAGAAGTGGCTGACTGGGAGGATCATGAACCTTGATGGGGGAATAATTTTTTATTTATTTCACAGACTGTGAAACACTGCCAAAAAAAATAACTGCCAAATTATAAAAAAATTTATTTTCAGTTATATCCTTAAAGTTTCTCATATAATGGAACTTAGACTTTAAATTGTCATCATTAACATTTATTTTCTAGGCATGTAACTCATAACTCCTCTAATTTCCTTTGTTCTTGAGTAATTTTGAAGCAAGTTTTTTGAGGTTTTTCAGAAATAAAAAATGTCCTGCAAATAGAAACTAAATATGGGATTAAAATTTCATATAATCCTTTGTCATTCCTTAAAAGAAATGGAAAGGACAATGGGTGAAAGATGAAGCTAGAAAAGGTTCAAGCTAAAACCAATGAAGGAGTTTTCTGAAACAAAGGGCAGATGCTGGTGGTTTCCTACATGCAAACCATTATCAATACACCCATTTCAGACGAGAATTCTCTGAATTTTTATTTCCAAGAATAAAGACATGACTGCTTAATTTCTGCAATAGTAGGCCTACCTGTAAGTCATTCTGCAACACGCCTTAGCCCCATTGGAATACCAAGCAGAATAGTCCAGACTTTACTGATTGAAGGACTTTCAGTTTAGATATTTCTCTTCTCTGCATTGTCATCAAGGGAGTCAGGTATTTCCATTAAAATGAAAGTCCATGGGAATAAGGGCAAATTAGTCATTTCTGAATCCCCCAGAAAAACCTGAAAAAATCTATTTCCATTACAAAGGAAATGAAGGCATGTTGTATGGAAATGTCATCACACTAATTGTAGTAACTAAAACCTATCGCCTGGCAACAATAAAACTTACTGCCTAAAAGTATCTCAGTATTTCACAATTACCTTTGTGCACTTCAATATCTGCACCTTGAGAGATGTTCTGAGTAACTTTGAATAGGGAGACTTCATATTTATGCCACGTATGAAATAAAATTGCCTCATATTATGGGTAATTATGGAATTTAATTTGAGAGTCACCTCATTTCTATTTTGAAGCGCATATATATATGTCATACTGTATACAAGGAACAAAACCAGAGATCAATCATTTACTTGATTTGCACTCAATTTCATCAATAAATGGAGGAGAATCTAAAATTTTAATTTATGTTGCATAATCACCTCAACTGACCCAATTTGATACAGATAAAAGTGATTGGACCTCACCTGACCCAAGCCATAGATGCAGCATTCCTAACCCTGTGATCCTTATCAAAGGTACAAGGAATCAGTACTGTTTCCACAAGCATTTCTCCCATGTCTCGCCTGGTATCCTCTGAACTCATGTACCTCACCTCCGTCAGGTTGATCCGAGACAACAGCTCCAGCAGCTCAACCTATAGGCATGATGGCCAAATTATTGACCCTCTAATTGCTGTACAGGGTGTCCCATAAGTTCAGCATCATAGGAAAAATGCTAAAAAAAGGCAAAACAAAAGCTTTTATACACTTCTGTTAAAATGAGCAAGGATAGCAGTCGCTGTATCATCGTCAGTGGACCTCCTTGAAGGTCCACTGCATGGTTTATCTTCTAGATCCTGTTTCCTTAAACTTTGCAACAAGTCTGCTAACACAACTCTGTGTTATTGGCTCATGGTCTGGATGCAGTCTGTTAAATTCAGCAGCGGCCTCTCTTTGACTCCAATTTCCTATGAGGAGAATTATTTGGATTTGTTCTTCCTTGCTCAGAGACATTATGGCCTGTAGAAATAGAAAAATATGAATTTTTCCTATGATGCCGGACTTATGGGACACCCTGTAGTTTAAGTTACTATATGCAATAATGGGGCTGGAATATAAAACCATAGAATTGGTTAAAGACAATATTCACAATGATCTCCATCACACAGTGGTTCCATGGAGGAGGTGGGTTGGACAGAAATAGAAATCATGTTTGTGCATTGTCATACTTCCACTTAGAAGAATGCATTAAAAATGCTCAGAAAAATCTAATCCATCAACTATTGGATTGCAAACTCAAATGTACCACAACACTAACCGTGATGGTAGTAAAATTATACAATAGAAGTGATGGAGGAAAGCAGCAGCAAAAGCCTGTAATCCATTCAAGTACACATGAATGATATCATGCATAGGACAAGATGGCATTTCTCTATCCTTGCGCTAGTAGACTCAACACTTAGAGAGCAGATCCATAAACATCAATACGTAATGATTTTTGGTTCACTCACTTTGACAAGCCAGTAGGGTGAAGAAGCAAGAGATGGGAACATATGGAGAATAGGAAGAGCCAAATTTGCCTGACTGCTCTCCATCAGAGTAGGGAAGAGAATCTGGAGGCCCTGAATCACTTGCTTGATCACTACAGGGGACTTATCTCTCAATCCCTTCAAAGTATATGAATCGATGAATATTAAAAAAAAAAACACACAAAGGATAAAGAAAGGAGAACCTTCATATCAAACTTGTCCTTCTCACCTGTTCCAGAAACGAGAGGAGATCCTTAGAGGTACGTGACGATGACGTCAAAATGCTAGGGATCAGCAAGGATTCCTTGGTGATCGCAGAGACGAGGAGAAGGACTTGACTGCGGAGCTGTGGGTCGGAATGGGCTCGGAAGAGCAACACGTCCCAAAGGGTCTGACCCGGCTTATCTTCTTTGCTCTTCTCCCTGTCACCTTTTTCTGCTGAGAGAAATGGGAATAATAAATAAATAAAATTCATTTTTTTCCCCCATGGGATTGCCGACTCTAATCAGGAATTGACAGAATAATTGACTAAAGCTTTAATCGCAATGAGAAAAATCAATACCAAATGATAACATTTCAATCAATCCTCATATTTCTCCCTTGATCCATATATTAAATTTCCAATTGTACTGTATTGAACAGTTTTTTTTTCGAAGCATCGAAAATGCATTTCTTTGCGACTGATATCCGATGAAATGACGACTTATAATGGAGATATAGGGTAACTCGCTCTTCGGTGCAGATGCAAATATGCAGTCTTTCTTCTATTTATAAAACAAAAGGTGAAGGCTAGTACAAAGGCGATGCTCACCAGATGATACAGAAAGGAGTGAGGGTTTCGCGAGGAAATGAAACCAAAAGTCCTCACTTTAATAGCCATTTTCAATAAATCTGAGCGATTACTGCTGCCCTGCACAGTCGCAATACGCCCGCTGGGGATCTGGTCAACTCGAATGGACATTTCACGTGATGAGGACAATGGTATGGGAGTCCATTCTGCCTGCATTCTACAGGCACACAGGCAGCACGTAGCTCGCAAAACCACAAAAATGAAGGTCGGGGGATCGGTCACATCTCCTCTCCAGAACACGACTTTTTCCTTTCGGCCTGGGTCCGACTTTCTTCTCCTGCTCCTCTCTATCTCGTCCGTATAACTCGAGTCGAGATGCTTCGAGGCGCGCTCGATCGAAGACATGCATCGTCTTCATCTCCTTGAGCTCAACTCGCCCGAGCACGAGCTGTCGCGATGCCCGCACACCTACGCCGGTCGGCGGGAGGCCAAGGGATCGTTTCTAATTTGGCGCGGATTCACGCACGCACTCGAATGGAACGGGCTCATGACTAAAACTCCAATGACTTAACCAAAATATCTCTGCTTCCAAGGAAGGGATTTTCACAAAACGTTCGCTGCATGCAGATGAGTACATGTTCCCGACACGGACATGTTTTCCACGTGTCTTCAAATTTTCGACAAAATTCATCTCTCCAAGGCTACAAGCAACGAACGAAAAGAAGTTGGATGATGAAAACGAACGCGAGCTCATGCTGGTAGTGGAGAGGAGGACAAAGGAAGGCAGACGACAGTGGAGGGTGGGCCTGGGTTGGCATATTCTTCCAAATAGTTTTCAGAAACCTATCGATTCCAATCAATGACAGACTAATCAATAAGTATCAAAGCAGAGCAGCTTAACCCTCGCTTCCTCTCAGTTTTCACCTCTTCCGACCCGACGGCAAAGTTGCATGCCAACTTTGACTGAAATCCTTCGCCTCATAACCTAAGCTCCACCTCCGATGGCCAAAGCAAGACGCCCAATATTTTTTTAATCCTTCTTGGTATTGGAGGAATAGAGTGGGATGTGTACATACCACCGGGTTTTCCTCCATAGAGGTGCGCCATCGACAACATGCATTTTTTGACCAAAAAAGACACTTATGGAAGCCAGTCATCATAGATCGTATTCGAAAATGGTTCAAGGCCTTGTCACTGTCATTGCGCCAACAATAGTAGTAATTAGGCTGGATGGTATTTCGGAAATACGGAAGCACCAAGGTACCCCACACTTCCCACCCCGCTCACTAGGGAGTGGTCATTAATCTCCTGGGCCCTCCGTACTGTGATTCTCACTTTTTCAAATACCCGGTATGTGAACAGCACCACAAGAAATGGTTTCTTTGATGAATGAAGAAATGGTGAATCAAGCGGGAGGCACTGCCTGCAAATATGCACCAGAAACTATCATGAGTGGTGGCTCTCTCCCCCCCCCCCCCCCCTTCTCCGGGTCCCCCCCCGTCCNCCCCCCCCCCCCCCCCCCCCCCCCTCTTTCTCCGGATCCGCCACTGTCCATATCTTCGTCTCCTTTCTGGTCTTTCTCTTCGATTTCGCCAGCCTGGTGCTGGAAGGGCTCCAACACATGTCAGGTGCATTAATGCCACTGCATTCAAGCTGATGAAGGAGTTCCGTGTATTCGGACCCTGAAACGCAAATTTACTGGCGCAATGCCTCGTGGCATGTGTACGTTCCATCTATGTTTTGACCTATCCCATAAGAGCTTTATGATAAGTCAGGTATCCCTTTATTTATAAATAGTTTCCCACACTATTTGGTAATGCAGTTCAACATAACTTTAGGGTCAATAATGAGCAGTCGACAATGGCTTTTATGATCGCAGACGACGCGGGCGGCTATATTCAAAGAAGTGCCAAGTTCACTAGCCCCTGCTGTGACGCAAACTGAGCCCAATGAAGCGCATCATTTTTTTTTTCGGGAACTCTGTTTAATTATTCTATTGCTTACAGTGTGATCCATGACATAGAAGCGATTTCAGCAGGGGTTTCAACGTGTTAATGTTTGGTATGTGTACATGCCACAGGGTCTGAAGAGGTTAAAATGACAAAAATCCTCTGGACTTTTTTTTTAAATACCCAAGTGTACGTCTGAGTACTCTTATGAATGATTTCACTGCTAAGGTATATTTACAGTCCAAAAAGTCCCATAGGATAAATCCACTTAAAATTTGTATTTTAATGATTTTAATTGTTTTCCAATAAAAACCTGAGCGGCAGAGGCAAGGAAAGGAGAAGGTCTTCGCCCTCACAGATTCCCAGCCCCAAGGCAGTCCTGGCCCTTCTTGACGTTTTATTAACGCATATTTCGCCCTTTTTTTTTGTAGAGAATAATAGTTTCCAGGAAAACGTATTTTCTTCATGAGCAACAATCAAAGCATTCCAGCAGTCATGGGCAGCGACAAGATATGAGTATGTCAATTAAGCGCACATTAGGGCATACAAATCTGCTTCCTACTAATGAAAATGAAACTTAGCACAATTTCTGAATAAACCCGAATTCTTGTTCCACGTTCCATTAATTAACTCCTTCTGTGTGATCATTTTGAGCGTTTATGACTCCCCCCCCCCTGCTCTCGTTTAAACTGGAATGTATGACAAGTTTTCTCCATGAATATTCATCCTTTCTTCTTGCAACTCTAATCAACTTCATGGCGCTTCATGATACAATTCTACAAGCTTGTATACCAATTTTCATTAAGATCGCTCAACAGCTTATTTGTATAGCTTTTTTTTTGGCGATGAGTGCAGCACATGCCTGCTTATGTCAAATAATCTTTAAAGCGAAGAAAAAAAAAAGAGGTATTGATGTAGGTCTGCTTATGGCAATGGTCCTACTGCCAGAGCAGAGATTTTTAAAATACAATATTTAGGTTAAAAAAAATAACTGCTTTGCAACACCATCACAGTGATTACAGTACTTCTATACAAAAAATTTTTTTGTATCATCAAGAGATTTTTCTCTTAACTTTGTTGTATTATGTATGGAAAAATTCTGCCATATTTCTATCAGCAAGCAGGCTGTCACAGTTACTACACCCAAGTGAATTTTCTAATAATATATGCTATGATCTGACTCAATAAGTACATTATTCAAAGGACTTAAGCATAAGAAAGCCCATTTGGGAAGAGAGACCTGTGAGCTGCAAGGAGAGGAGATGCGGCTGAAGGTGGAGCAAGGCAGTGATGCAGGACAAAGCAAGGGACTTCAGGCTCACTCTAATGATGGGATCTGATAAGAGTGAACCTGGTGTTCCTTCCAACAAGAAGCACCATCCCAGAACCCTCCCAACGTACTTCCACGTCGGCTCCTCGTCAAAAAGGCTCCCAAGTTCCTCTCGCTTCACCTAAATGGCCAAACACCATTGTCTTTATCATTTTGTACACTTCATGACCATATACAAATAAAATAGATAGGGAAAGATATATCACTAAATGGTCTCCTTTTAGACCTATTCCTTAAAGCTGTTATACCCGTGTGAGAGTTCTGCAATACAGCTCGCAGAGCCTATTTTTAATATATAAAATATCAAAATATCATATTTACACTGGATTTATAAGAATAAGAGCTAAAAGAAAGGAACAAAAAATGCAGAAATTCAACCAGGTGGAGGGGAGGGACCCTGGTATACTGGTACCTGAGTACATGCATTCACATATTCTCAGAGTATTTGTTTTCTCTCGTATGTATTATTATTCTCAGCTTCGTGGTAAAGGAGACAGGAATTATGAAGATGGCACAGAGAAGCTAGAATGGGACCCAAAAGAACAACTAGAAGTAAGCATGCTTACGCTCTGAAATGGCACAGCTTCATCCTGATCAAATTCAGAGGAGTCTTCATCATCCAGAGTTCCCTGCAACTGTAATGGAGCCCTCTCACGGATATCCTGTTCAAACACATCATCTCTGTCTTGGGTTATGCTTTCTGATGTATCATCTGGAGAAGGAAGAAATAGATATTATCTCTGTTTAGAATGGGGATTGAAAAGAGTTGATGTAAACTGGGTATGGGGCATACCTTGAACAATTCCCATCTCAAGAGGGAAATAGCTAGAGGAATTGGCCCGACTGTTCATCCCATCAGACTCTTCTCCTCTCTCCTTCTCTTCATTCCCCTCCTGACTTGCATATGAAGATGCTGCCAGTCTCTGTGGTACTTCCCTGCTGTCCTCTCCCAGATCACCTGTTCCATATGATGCTCTTTTGCTGTTCATTTTTTTTTCCCCCACAGTAAAAGCTTTGGCACTTGCAACACTGAAATTTCTCCTCCCTTTCACTTATGCAGAGCCACATTTAACTGAGAGTTCAAGTGCAAGAACAAAAGGTTCATTTGAAATAACCATAGCAAACTGATGCTCATATAAATCCAATACAGACCAGAAAAGAAAGACTGATGGCATAGATGTCAGGAAAACTTCCACTTCTAAGATTCTCACTTTGGCCTGATCCTATTTTCCTGTTCTCAACATTTGTCATGAAATAAAAAGGTGAAGCTGCTATGCATTACTGTTGCAAGGCTGATTCTGGGGATCATGCATACAGTGAATACTATTCAATAGTTTGGGGGGAGCGGATGTATGGGAAAGGACTATAACCCACAATGATTCATACTATCAGGCAAATCATGCCTCATTAAGAACCTTAAACCTGCCTTAAGTCTTGATGAGTTACATTCCTACTAAGACTTCAACCCCATTCTTGCCTACAATCCATGGCTATTGCACATGAAAAATCGAAAAAGGGACTCACTGGTGGATCGATTGTGATGAAGTAGAAGGTTCTCCATGGACTGGGATCCTGATCGATTCCCATCCATTTCAGAGCCATCCATTGCCAGGGAATCCAAGTCTCCTTGGGCTACACTTGACATACCTGAAGAAAATCAACAAAAATCAGTTCAAGATTGTCACAGAGGTAATGTAAAGCCTCTAACTCTGACTGCAAGTCTAGCCTCTTCTGGAAATATTGGATTTCTTCTGACCATGGACCAAATCATACATAATGCAGGATCATATTCGATAAAGGTGGTACATTACTAATAAAAGGGACATTCAAAAACAAATGATAACTGCAGCAATGCTCCTTCATCTTTTTTAGAGCAGAATTATATAATCATGTACATTAACAGTTAAGTTTCTACTAAACCTGTACAAATTTTCATCATTTTATCCAATTTCATTAGTTTAAAAAGTAAACTTTTAATGTTTAGTTAGTTGAATCCCCTTGGTTAATTATGACACATTTTTCAGAAGAAGTTATTACATTTGTTTTACTGAAAAAGGCAACAAATGCTGCTAAGCATTGATGAGCATTTTTAAGTCGATAGAGGGTCTGCCCTTTCAGCTAGCATAGTTCCTAGGAGGAAGCAGCAGTCTTTTGTCCCTCTTTTGAAAAATTAGCCATAATCAATGTTGATTTCAACCAACTGCACTTGAAAACCTGTAAAAAAAAAAATTAATTGGATACAAAGCTTAAATTTCACATGGGTGCAGAAAAACGGTCATTACAGCACTAGGTGTTACAGAGCTGTTCCTGAACAGACAAGGAGCTATATCATAATAATCACAACTTTCTGAACACACCTCATACATTAAAAATCTTATTCTGTTTACACTTTTCACTAGCATTGTGTTCATAAACTAACTATTTATGTCCATCATCAAGTTTTATTAACATGATATAAGTTTTACTGGGTTCATGTATTATTAATCAAATTAGCTATCCTAAAAGATGTAGTTCAAGGTGCAACCACATAGTTTTCATCAGAAGCACAATGTACATGAATTTTTATTCTATCTTTGAAAATGTTTGGACTCTTATGCAATAGCTAATTTCAGACCATTGGGAAGCCTATTTCATGTTCTTAGACAAACAAACCAGTGCTTACTTTGAGTAAGGGAGGGGAGCAAGGGGGAAGAGGAATCTTGAAACAAAGATGATGTCAGGGCCCCTGATGATAACAATGCTTTCACAAAATCTGGTGGAGCATGGAGTAGGAGTGCATGGAGCAATTCCAAGGACCCTGTCACTACTGAGATATCTAAATGCACCAGTCCACCCATGCAGAGCTCCAACATCTGGGATAATAAAATGAATCATGCTCAAAATAATATGAAGTTAGGCTGAAATATTTCAAGAAAACTTTTTTTTACCTGAAGATAGGAGGTCAAAGAAGGAAATCCATCATGGGAAGAGAGGATGTCTTTGGCTGAAGTTCCAATATGCTTTTCGTGTAAATCTCTTGTTTTTAAATGCTCCATGAATTGAGGAGTAAGAAGGCGAAGACAAAGAAGAACACCATGCAGTGCCTTGTTCCCAATCCCACCCAAAAGAAGTTTGCCAGGTTCTGCAATCCAACTCACACTTATTATCAGAGAAGAAATACAAATACTAATGAAGAGCCCTAAACTGAAAGGAAGCTAACCAAGAAGTCGTTGTAAGACCCAATTGCAGAGGCGTGCTGGGCAACGTCCATCCTTGACGAGGAATGCAATGCAATGGGCTGCACTACGACGCATTCCACCAGAATCATCTTGAAGGGCCCATAGGAGAGGTTTTAAGAGTGACTGTTTAAAAAAATATATCAATAAGAAATTCAATAAACAGGACATCAATGAGCTTAAGCAATAAAAGCTTTTGCTGATGAAAAAATGGCATAAAGAGAAAATATTCTAACTCAAGAATGACTCAGAGACTTTTTTTCATGTAAGAATTCATTCTCGCCTCTTTAAATGATAAGGCATGGAAAACAAATGCCTTGTCTAACCTGAGCCTCCTTTTCAGACAAGAACAATCCAAGATGAGGCCAAAGCAGCTGGAAAGCACTGCTGAGAGTCTCCAGTAACATTTCATCATTTTTCTTGATCAAGCGCTGAAAGCATGGCACCAACTTCTTCACATATATAGCTCTCTTCCCCAACCTACATAGTGGAATATCAATAATGTGAGTCCCTAGGATGATCGTTCACCTTCCTGCTTTGAACATAAACTGACTTGATGTGATGAGCACATGAGGCAAATCTTAGTAGGGCTACACGTATGCTCTTCACATTTTCACACTTGTACATTCCATTGAACAAAAAGACTAGGATCCTGGTGATCTGGGTCTCCTCCAGGTTCTATTGAGGATAAAAAATATTGCCATTCAACCTTGAGCTATGAAGAAAAAAAACATTGTCCCACTAAAGATCATAAAGTACATAAATTAGAAACTTTCCATCTCCTTAAGGAGTAAGCAGGGGGAACTGGTAGATCTAGAACTGCTACTACAGAAGCTAACAAAGACCTTGTATCAGAAGCCATGACAAGGAGTCCAAGAAGATCCTAACTTTTTCAGCAGAGAGGAACATTTCCTATTCCTTAGATCAATGTCTTATAAAGTCCTTAAGCTATACTACAGTCCTTAAGCCCTATACACCGCAGCTGCTCCATCAACCCCATTAAAAGATTAATTGAATGATTTTATAATGTAATGTAATCAAGTCATACTCTACAGTATGTACAGTAGCAATACTATTTGTTTTGCAGTTTAATGTTTAGCCCTAGGGGTACATAATTTATGAGGTAAGTTTTTTTTATCACCATGTATATTATTCCAGGGAATACCTGGATCTGCAAGATTGCCTTTTTTATGCTTTACATTCTAATAATGATAGAGAGTATGCAATCAAGAAATTCCATATTTCTATCAATCTGTATCATATGATTAAGGTATGGAATCACCTAATAATAAAGAAATGAAATTAAGAAAGGATAAAGAGACCTCTCCTAAGACATTTGGAAGGAAGGGAAAAGGGGATATCCCTTCTTTTGCATATGTTTGCACATGAAAAGGAGAAGGTCTGGTGAATGAGCTTGGGGCAGCAACAACAGTTCTCAGGCCTTGGACAATTGGAGCATCATTCAAAGATCTGGATGAAGATCTTGAATTGTTTTATGAAGAATGAGAAGATGTAGATGATTCAGAGATTACTGGCATAGCAGTTCTCCCTAGTCCCATTGAACAAAGGGGTGAATTTCCAAGTTCAGACTGTAATTCAACAATTGAAACCATGCATATTAATGAAAAACAGGCAGGGGCTTTTCATGCTCCCATGGAGACAAGAAAAGCACAAGAGGGAGGCTGCCTTAGTATAAAACATGAGGTCTGAGGTACCAATCCTTTACACATGAATCCTCCTCACTGTCAAGGCAAGCTCCTGTGTATGGGGTATGAAGGAAGAGAGCATACAAGAGTGCCATTTTTGTGCATAAGAGGATGGACATCCTGACATTGTCAGAAATTTAGCTGTCAACATACTGTCTGCAAGTAAATACAAATGTCACATTCATCCAGAGCTCTCCCTTTTGCTTTCCAATGAGACACATCCCAGTTGCATACTTCATGCTATTAGGAAATATGTGCCTTGACTTAAAAGAAAAAGCTAAAAAAAAGAAACTATATTCATAGTGTTAAATCAAAACTCAGAAAAGCAAAACAAAACTAAGTAGGAATGCTGGAAGGACAGTGTGAGGTCAGAGAAGAAAGCATTAGATCATTGTCCAATAATCACTTCCTCTCTATAAAGGCCATGTAATTTGTATGCATCAAATTTGAGACAAAATATTTATTTGTGGCATGGCCTTCAACAAAAACAATCCAAGTTTCTGATTTGATATTTTGTGAGTGCATGCCAAGACTTACATATACCATAGTACTTATTCGGTTAATTATAATTGGACTATGAAAGTGGGAACACAGACAGGATGGGACTATAACTGGCCTCTGGCTTTAAAAAGAAAATGAGTCCTTTCTACCTGAGGACTTTTACAAATTATACATACAGTTACTTAAGTGAAGAAGTAATAATACTGGATCTTATCTTAGCTTGGTTAGCTTGACTTACATGAATGATCCTGTTTAAGCCTTCAGAGGCAGCAAGTCGTACAGAGGCATCAGAATGACTGCAGGTGTTCAACAATAACCCAATGGTTTTCTCCAACAGCTTGATGAAGTCTGGATGAGTTGCAACTGTGGAAGGACTTCCCACTCCATCAGCCAAGGCCAAAAGAATTCCAGGTTGATCCTTGGGCAAACTCTCCAAGGGTTTCTTTCTGGAAGAGTTTAGGTTCCTCACAGGTTGACACCTGTTCATATGTTAGACCTGGTCCTAACCTAGGCCTGCAGAAAGAAAACTATGATTATAAACTATTTCAACTGATTCAAGCCTCCAAACATGAGAAATTCCAGAGCCAGTTCCTAGAATCATTTGGAAGCACCTACCTCAATGATAAAAGCATTAATACCTGTAGGTCGGCTCTAGCCAGTTTCCCAATAAATAATTGTCACAATCAGCCTATTTAAGACTAGTACACTTATTTTCTTTTCGCTCAGATATATGTGATGATAAAGGACCTCTTCCCCACCATAAAAGAAAGAAATGGGCCTACCATACTAACACCATCATCATCTTCAACTCTCCACAGGTCTACAGAAGATGTGTAACTATTCTCAAAGAGAGACTTGGAAAGAAAAGCATTTAGCAAGGGCAGATCCCATTTTCTTCCTGACTTGGGGCAGAGCAGTATGCCTCACTCTGCCTATGAAATCAGATATTTGGTTGTTCTGATAATAAAACAATTGCACATAATACTAAGATAGTCAAAGCTGAAATAAAGAACCATTTAGATTCCAGCCAGGAGTTGAGCTAACATGATGCAGCAATTCTCAATTAATTGCAAACCCCCCTGTGGTGGATGCAGGAGGTACTTAATTCTTGCCTTAAACACTTGGCAATGGTCAATTATTTTGAAAAGGCAGATGTTGCTTACATCCCATAGCATGCAGTGCCATACAGATAAAGGTGGAGAGGGAAGCTGCAATCAATTGAAATTCACTGTGCATTACTTCATGGCATCATAATATACCTGACCTAATTGACAATTTCAGAATTAGGCCTACATAGAGGCTTCATCAGCCTGGTGGACATCAAAGTTGTAGCACAAATAATTGACCTTGACACCATGCATGATGAGGGGTGGATCATAGACTGGTGATGGACAGCAGTGAATCACTTTATCCCCATGCTTCTGAACTCACACCATGAAGCAATGCATTCCTCACATGCTGGAGGAAGAGGCTATGAAACAAGGTAGTTGATTCCATGACAAATGCCATACTATGGAGACATTATGTCACACAAAACAACAAATCTGGTAGGAATTTAAATCCCTCTCATATGTATTTCAATTAATGCGAACATGTAGCACTTTGGAGTGTTGGAGAAAGTTCAAATGGAATGAAAGGAACAACTTGTGCAATTTGGTCATTCAGTTTTCCTTCTTACGTTTCTCTACTATTCTTTATTACTATTCTTTCATTCTTGTAGATTTTAATTGGAATCAACTATGTATAGAGACCTATCCCTTTAGTCCTGAGGCTATTCATACAGAGCAGTTCATCTTTAGAAGGTGATTTGAAGCAAAAGATTATGGTGGAGTGAGTTGACTCCAAGTAGACTGTTGCCACTTTGATCCCTGCCACACTATTTATTTATTCAATAGGTCCTAGAGGAACTTAGGGACACTAGGCAAGGTAAGCTTTTGACCAAGTATGGAATATGAAAAGGTTGGGATGTAGATGTATGAGTTGAGGAGGGAGACAGTGGGGCTAGAAAGTGAAGGTGTACTCTGTTTCAAAAGCATAAGATAACTGGTCACCACAACTGAGTATTGTGCAGTTAAAAATTCCAATGGGTTGGGTGCAATAAGATCATGTGTCTCAGTATCACAGGGTAAACTTAAACCAGGTAAATATGTGGGGTTGCTATGGATATGACAATGGATTTGTGTATGACACAAACTGCACAGCATGAAGAGAATTCTGGGAATTCAATACATTCCCATAACAACCACCCAGTATTGTATATTCCATGCTGTCAGGTATCACATGTATATATCTCTCCACTTCTCATGCTTTTCTACGTCCTGCATTACATGAAATTTCAAATGTCATGCCTCTTGACGGAATCGTACCATCACACAACAGCCTTGTGAGTTTTGTTTCTTGGTACACACAAACTCTAGTTTAAAGCGTCTGCAACCTACCCACTCATGCAGATGTCCACCAAGTCAACGAATACTCTATACAAAATTTTTCGGGTCAACTAGTATGTGCCTACACCAAGACAGATTTCAACTCACCCAGAAAGGACAGCATGAACAGCATCGAATCCGATGGCATTCAAGCGAAGGGTATCGACAACTTTGGCCAGTTTCTCAACTGGATTAGTCATTTTTGCAATCTCATACATAACTCAGAACATCAAATTGCTCATCCTCAACTTTCGAATGAGAAATCGGTTTAAAGGGCCTCGTCTCAACTGGCGAAGCTGCGGAATGCAGATATGGAAATCACATGGTCAGCGGGCCGCCATCATACACGGTCTTCGAGCTACATCGCCATCTGCCGAATCCTTCGCAAACCAAGAAAGTTGAGGTTTGTGGCAGAGATAGCAGAAGCGTTCCGCTTCCGTCAGGAAGTTGCCATACATCAGGAGGGCCCGCAGACGCGAGGAGCGCAGTTGGGAGGTCACGGGGTCATGAAACCCCTCTGCAAAAAGTTTCTTTGGCTTAGCGGCTCCTGGAAATTTTGAGGCATCGCTTCCAACTTCCGAGACCGTGATGAACATCTGCCTTCTTCGAAAGTGAGAACCAGACCCATATGTGACTTGCTTGTTTTCCTGATTTTTACTTTCAACAAGATACGTAAGCATGGGTTACATGCAGGCTCTTATCCTTTATCTTGCTATTTGATACCTCATTTCATGAATGTCCGCCTCATTCAATCCTCTGGATCAGTTCTCTGAGCATTTTTGCTCATGTGAGCAAGGTCATCAGTATAGTAGTATCGTTAATGATGACATATAATTTGGGTTGTTCTTGGAACTCATCGAAAGCCTCCCTTTCTCATCTTTGTGGGAAGCGAAGCTTCAGCGTTCAACTCTTCCACCAGTCTTTCATTTTTGCCGGAAATTTAAACTCGGTATATCCTCGACTTTAGACCGGGCAGAGTTCGATTAATCGATTCGGGCGGAAAGAAACCCGCAGACAGCAGGGAAACCCGAAGAGGAAAGTCCGGCGTGGCAACATCACGGTGTGGTCTCCTTTCCCCTAACGCAACGAAACCGGAGAACATCGTGACAGAATCCAAGTACCTGTAAGTACTTATAGAAATAATACACTGTACGTAATAAAAGTCGCATCTACCGTAAGTAAGCCACGTCCACATGCACTCGATCCGCCGCACCGAAAAAATTCCCAACTCTAAAGGCACCCCACCGTTTATCTATACCGAATCCTCTCGCAGTGATTTCGATGGATGGACACGAGCCGGCCTGCCGAGAGGCAGAAGCGATCCGACGCTTACACGTGAGGTGGAGGACGGATTCGTCGCGTCAGCATCCCAGGGGATGCCGACTCAGTTCTTTTCTCCTTCTCGAGTGGAAGAGAAAAAGTGATGTCGATTCGATGTCGTGGCCTGAGGATGCTATGTGCGCTTGGAATATGAATTCCGTTGGGGAGGTCTCGGGTCGGGGTGGGATTAATGTCTTTCGTCGGTTCCGTGCTGAATTTCCATCGAGATTCGCGTTTTTCCTCGCAGTTCAAAATGTTGACGCGGGAGTACGTGCCATCAGTAACCGGTTCATCGATGTCAAATGTTTATATAACTTTGAATGGATCCCTTTCCTCTTTGGTCCTTCTTGGATCGACGATGAGCCACTGCAAAAAGAAAACGCTGGAAATCTCTCATTCCTCCTTTCGCTTCTCTTGTCGGCATTTGAGCATTGCTTTCATAACATATTCGTGGGTTTTTTCCCCATTTTCCAAGCTTTTTTTGACTCGCTAACTTCCAAAAATACTCTCGAACACGAGCGGCGCGTGATATTCGCCGTCTGCAGACTTGTCTCCCGAAGCTCGCAAACTTATTATTGGCTTGCGTCTGTCTCATCTGTCTCGAATGGGAGGCAGAGGTGAGAGCGTGAGCGATTTTTGACTCACGGTCCCTCACGATCACGAGGGGAAAACCTTTTTCGTTCACTTTTACGCACATACATGAATTTACCTGCATCGAGATAACGTACATTCATCATTACTGCGAATGCGACTAACAAAAAATCACACGTCATCACGTGAGTCGTGTATGGTCCAGACATGGGGGGGGGAACACATAGATGAGCTAATGATATCTATTTGGAGCACAGCATCATCATCAAGGGCGTAGAAGACCAACACTCGAGAACAAATTTAGATGGAGAGGTATGAGTAATTTATTTCCTCCATTCTTCCTTCTTTTCAAAGAAGGAAGAATGGAGAAATAAAAAAAGTACTTCCTTCAAAAAAATTACGTGAGAATCAGGAGTAAGTGAATTCTGTTCTAGTCACGCTCAGGACGAGTGCCTTCTCCAAATCCCTCCGTGAATCACAACTCACGAAGAAGCCAGTGACACACGCATGAAATCACGCACAGCTGTCAAGTTTCTTTCTCCCCACGGTTTCGGGACTGCTGGCTCGGGGTTCAGGCCTGAAACGGCATTCTCGTCACGCCGGTCGCACATCAGAACATTGCTATGACGATGCACAAATCCTCTCCCAGTGGGAAGAGACGACGACCCCGACGACTTCATCTGGTCTATCTCGTAGAGACGACCTGGACGGAGCGACATCGCCTCTGTTTCGCGGGGGCGACTCGACCCCGAGTAAAATCGCCTCTCGCTTCTCACTCTCGCGTGGCTTTCGTGTCGTGGGCATCCAGTTACAGGCTGAATGAAGCTCCACGGTCGATAAGAAACCAATTCCTTTTCTTCCTTCCCAACGGCTTTTCAAACGAAGGAAGGAAAAGCGTCCGCGATCATCAGGGCCAGCATGATAGCGTGCCCACAAAAGAACCCCAGATAGCGAGAGGGGGAGAGGGAAACTCATCGATCGAATTACTTGATGCCCACTCTCAGATCAGAAGGCGGCTATAGCTCCCAGCCGCTTCGATGCCACCGTCCATTCCGGCTCGGAAAGATCCTTTGTGGCTCTCGACTCCGTTCCCACGCCGACTGCGGGAACTTTATCGAATCCAGAAGGAAGGCAACCCACTGGGTGACCTCCAGTCCTCGATTTTGATCATCTCGCGATGGGGATAAGAATCCTCGACTATCGGGCGGAAATACATTTTAGGATTTTTTATTCTCATTCTGCGATGAAATAAGGGCATAATTAAAAATCGACTTCCTGTTTCTCGTGGTCGGAGCGTTGCGAAGGTAGCGTGTAAAGACAGTCTTTGTGCACGACCCACGCGATCGGAATCGGATGAGAAGTGAAGGTCGCAGAATGCCAAACACTTCAACGACAAGATTACTCAAGAGGAATCGGACCGAAAAGTCCGCAGAAAAAAGGTTTCATCCGAATCGGCTGATGACGAGCGGACGTGAGAAAGAGGGAATGGAACCCAAAGAACCGCAATCCCATAGACGGGACATAGCCCCAAACTAAGCGCGACGAAAGGACGAGATCGCTACAACCGGTTGTCTGGAGCGACAGCCATGGCCCGAGAAAGGCCGACACCGAAGCTCCAGCGTGCACGAAATCGAACGTAGCAACTATTTAAAGGGGTATACCTCGTCCCGATGAAGAGATGATACGGAGGGGCTGAAAGGTTTCCACGATTTGCCTGCATTATCGATCGACCGAGGAACGAGCCAAAATGGCTTTTCTAGAGAAGAATTTCTAGTAATAAACTTGGGTTCATGAGCCAAGTGGACAGGTTCATGGTAAGGTATGTTAATTTCGTGCGGGTCATCGGCTCACATATTTATAAATTCGTGATGCATCTTACGATAATAGACCAGGTGTATTCCTCATGGGGCAAAAACCAATAAATTAAATAAATATCGTGGAGATATCGGGAGCTGATATGGTATAGTATTATATCGCTTCGTGATGTTCTACCTCGTACGAGAAAGAGAAAACGACAATATTGCAGCAAATTTCGCGCATGAAAATGCTTTGTCGTCCGCCATTGTGTCCTCTTTGATTTTGACTCTTTCCGACGAGTTTTCAACGTGAATCTTAGCAAGCTCGAACCGCCTCTGAAATGGCCTCTTTCAACTTTCACGATGGAAATGCTGGAATATTCCAAGGATTCTCGACCAGACCCGACGATTACGCACATCCCATAAAACTACGGTTTTGACTTCAAACAGGACGTGTTCATCACTCGTCCCTTCTGCTAAATGATTTACCGTCTTCTGATACATCATGGAATTGGTGGTAAAAAAAAAATATTAAAGGTAAGTTGATCGGAAAGTGAAACTACTGAGAATTCGCATCCTCGCAAACTCGGGTTTGAGCCGCGTAATTAGTCATGAATCTCCATTGAGATTCAGAACGAGTTAAGTGATGGTGTTGCTTCATACCGACTTGTGAGAGTTGAGAAATGTCGCAGAAGGAAACGTCTGAGTGATGTTCCCGTGATGCAAAAAAATATTGCAAAAAAAATTGAATCGTTCTTGAGTCGATTTTGTCTTGTGGGCAGTTGGATTCGATCGATCCCCAGGCGGAACGAGAAGTTGGTCAAATGTCGACTGAGAGCAAGAAAGCTTGGAGAGTTGACAATGAATATGGAAAATGTGTGCATGAACATGACATGTGCATGATGTCCACGGAGTGGGGTGGGAATGCCGAAAAGCTGAACTACTCCGAAGGTCGAAGAATGCGGTCAGGAGCGGTTTGCCGACTGTCGCCTGATCCTCAAGGTCGAAGTATCGGAGCGCCCAATCTTTTTTTTTTTGTTAAGAGGGCAAGGCAGGAGAAAGCTTTTCCCTCTTTTTGTACAAGGTCAGAGAAAGCCTTAGGAAGCTCAGATAAAAGGGTTTTATCTGAGCTAACGATGGAATTTGTGAAGACCCGGAGAGACAAGAACCGGCTTATTCTGCATGAATGTGAGTTCTTGAGAGAATGACTTCGTGAGTCACCTTTCATTCATCGTTGTGGGTTCATATATCTTGGTCCACTTGGAATGTGAATACAGGGTGTCCATAAAGTATGCCTATGGGCGACTTTTTTTTTTAAAAAGACCCTGAAGTAGCAATTTTTTCTTTTACTTTCGTAGACTGACAAGGTACCGACCTCGGAAAAGAAATTCAGGCAACGATTCAAGGAAATTTTTGCGTTCGACCTTATTCCAACAACTTCTAGAAGTTATCACAGTGTTGATTGAATAATAGAGCGTTCTGGGAATTCAAAATCACAAAAATTGAAATTTACTCGATCACTTGGCTCAATGTGTCGACCGCCGATTTCCAGACTTTTCTGACTCCTGGTAAAATCCATGAGAATTCCATCACTTTTCTGGCACATGACACAAGAGATATTCTCTTTTCAAGTTCTTCAGATCTGTGGGCTAGTCCTTGTAAGCAATGTATTTTAAGTAGCCCCAGAGGGGAAAAAAAAACAAAAGGGTTCAAAATCCGGAAGTCACCCTTACGGAAAATTCCTATAGGATCCGATAAGATTTTTCCGTAAGGGCGTGGACGCCATTTGCCCTGGCTGAAAACTGAATGCTATACTCCATGTCTGAACTTGTAATTTCCCAAATCCTTGTTTGGGTTTGAGAAATGAATTATCAGTCCAATGAGAGTGTAGGAACAAAAGGTGTGACCTCATTCAATGATAAACAGCCTACAAAAATCTACCGTATGTACCCAGGATGCAGTGCAAACGTAATGCTAGAGTACGCAATACGTACATACGAGAACTAACTGAAGTGCATGCTGGACAAGCCTCTTCCAGGGAAGCTCTCATAGAGGCGGCTGCAGGTGAGCGGGAAGGATGTCGTTCAGAAGGACATATTACCATTCGAAGCTTTCCTCGACGTGGTGCGTCCTTTATTCTTCGACTTGAGTACAAGTTCGATTTCGCATATTTAATAGACTTCCCTCGACAGGTTGCATCACTTTTCTCGGGCAGATCGGCCGTATGCCCCAGCTTCCTTGGTTACTCGACAAATGCTTCGACGGGCAAAATGGACCAGTCAACTGCTTCCATTTGCTTAACTGGAAGTTTCAGTCTCGTATCGGGGGCTCTCGATGGAGAAAAATGGTTGATGTGGGCCGAGAAAGCGGGGAGCAGCAAAAGTATTGATTTTTTTTGTTACGAAGAACCAGGACCATTTTTCTCTGGCCAAGCGGTGGTTTGGGACGGGACAGTCAATGTCGCTCCACGCACTCAACTGGTGCTTCTGTTCAGCTGTACATGCTGCACACTCCAAATTCTTCCTGTGTGCTACTTTCGCTGGTCAGGAAAGACAAGTCTGTTTTTCAGGTAGTATTGGTGTGCACCTTCTCGGCCCGAGGTTTTTCTGTTCGATTAAGTCGGTCATCTTGACAGCTTTTGAAAAGTGCTTTCCGACTGAAGATTGAGGGTTATTTCTCATTGACAGTCGATTTGGAGGAAGCTGCAGGCGGATAGGTTAGTCAAGTGGAGACCAAAGAATTCGCACACATGATACGAATGTCGACATAAGCATTTATTCGTGCTCGAAACCTTCAGCAATCTATGCGCTGTGTCACCAGAGTCTCTTCATATATTCTCTCATTTCAGAGGAACCCTTGCCGATGGAAGGAGGCCCAGAGGGAGACTGAGATCGTCTGCCATTTACCCTCCAGCACCTAGGTAAGAATGGGACAGAACTGTTCGTGGCGCACCGAGAACGAACGATGACAACGATGGATGGAATATCTGCATCAGCAAGTTTATCAGCACCCACTCTGTTATGTTTCCGGACTGTGCTGCGAAAGATCGAATAAAGAAGCATGGGTTGAAAACCTAAAGAGCAGGCTCCTGAAGAAACGAATGTGGAACATGAAGAGGATCCTGGCAAAAATTGGTTTTTATAGAAACAGATACATCTCTATCTATCTCTGAGGGCTGGCTCGCTGTACATCATTTTGATTGTATCTTTGATTTTGGCTTGACTCTGAACTTGGAATTTTCCGTAATGGAATTTCTGCATTTTACATTTCAGTTTCTAAGTTCGACTTTCTGAACCGGACTAGACAATGAAAGGGAATAAAAGTCAATTACCATCGACACTCTGATTCGAAATGTGACAATTTTCATTTGTTACGGTGCTACAAGGTTGTAGACCGTTAAGTCCTGATTATTAAGCCCGCGGGATTAACGGAGGGCTCCGATGACCAGCTTCCGTATTACAATACCCTGTAATACCTTTCTTCCGCGGGTTACTTGGTGTCAGCCTCAGTTGACCTTCCTTGGCTGGTCACTGGTCACGAAGGTCTAGGTGGGTCCGGGTGGAAATAAAACCAAAGTGAAATTCTGACATACAGTAAAGCATGTATTTTCTGATCCTTTGCAATATCCTGTAAAATTAATCCACATTAAGCCCCTCGTCAGCGGACGAATCCAATTCTCCCGGAAAATTGGGACACGGTGAGACCGGTGTCCACAAGTTCCGATGTCCTCGCTCTGCTTCGAAGGTCGTGGAGGTCTTCTGTCTCCACGAGGGCTTGATCGTGGGGAAGGCAAGGAATTAGAATTTGAGGGTGATACTAACCCGTGCTTCGAGGGCGACTCGCAGGTCTCGGTCGAGTCTGTTCCAGGTCGGGCGAGGAGGAGACCGACTAATCAAGGGTTGGACAGAACTGTGTCGGGACTCCTTCTCGATGCGGAAGAGATCTGACTAATTTAATCAGGGCTTAGGTCAAGCCTGATGTGAGCTGTAAAATCTACTGGTCGCTGGTTGAGGAGAGGAGGGTCAATTCATTCCACTCTTCGAAGCGCACTTCCCGAGTCTTCGCGAGGACCGGCTCGCAAGCTTGCGAACGACCGTAGGGCGATCGTTGCTCCTGCACCGAGACCCTTCCACGCGCTCGCACTTTACTCTCTTATAACTTTGGCTAATTAAAGAGGTTTTATGTAATCTTTACTCTGAGGAGATACTTAGAATTTAATTTCCTGTACTTCCAATATTACCAAACACTGCGGCTTACTAGCGACATCTAATGGCGGGAACTGTACGTACAGGTCAGGGGTTAATCACCCCTAGCGGGGTCGCATCCTCTGCTATCTTACCGCGACACATACTAGTAGTTCCACATTTCCGGTTGCATGCGATACTCTGTTTTTTCGGGCTTCAGAACAGCTCTCAATGCTCACTCACGCCTGGTCGCTCAGGTCAGTTCATAAAAAAAACAGCGAGTCACAGAACATAGGGAAGAAATGTGTTCACATCATAAATATGTGGAGCTAAACTGAGTGTTAAACTTGGGTCAAACAGGGAGCCGAGGAGAAAGTTGGCGATTTTCATACGTTGGAAATCGACGGAGGACCCAAATCGCACACGCAGGCTGCCAATGAAGTTTCAATGCCCGCCCAAGGGAGGGGATATTGCTTGGAATTTTTCTTATTGATCAAGGACCTCCATTCACAGAGGAGGGAAGGAGTGATAACGACTAAGAAGAGATGACGATTAGTGCAGGGTTACGATTTTGGGTGTTAGTGTAACAGTAATAACGTCTTATGCGCGCTACGGGAACAGTGAAATTTTTATTTCTGCGGTCAGTTATTGACTGACTAGAACTGTAAGATTCGCAAAATGAATTATGAATTGTTTATTATCATCCCCTTCCGCCAGTCCGAGTTTTCAGGATCTTCCCTGACACGATTTCATCGCTATTCGGTCTCTGGGATATCCCTTTTTTTACCTTTAAGGTGACAACAATCTTCTGGGCCTAGAAGCCCACTTCAACCGATTCGAAGTCACTTCCCTCCTAAGACTGCCTCAGCACAAGTCATAGCCAAAAGGGTAAGTGGTCCAAAAATGCATGCTCATCACATGCAGCTGCCTGTGATGCATGGTGCTCCAACCCTTCTCTCGATGTGATGGAAAATCTGCCTATTCTATGCCCATGTTCCTATCTACACGCTCATATGACAAGATATATCTATTAGTCCTTTGGCTCAATACTCAGGATGATTCTGAACTTGGTAATGGAGAGAAGAGAATTTACGTGGTGCTGTGACTTCATGTCCTCTTGTAACTTAAAGGAAATGTCCACATCTATATATAAAGCTCGCGCTGAATAGCTCGAGTTTCGCTGGTTTCCCCTGCCAGTCATCATTACACTGAAATCATTCTATCGTTGATGCATCTTTCATTTCGACATCGGAGGGGTTGAGACCACGCTGATACAGGATTTCAATGGCCTGTTGAGACCATTCTCATGTCAACATCGAGACATTGTTGATAACCCCTAGTAGCATATAACATTGAAACAATATTGATTCAATGTCGATTCAACATCCATTCGTTGAATCAACGTTGAATCAATGTTCTTCAATGTCAACTCGACAGGATGGATGTTGAAACCTCAATGCTATTACAACATTGCATCAATATTGCTTTGCATACGGTTGCCAGTCGCATATACTGCACGAGGCAACTTGCTATGTTGGTGATTGGTCGCCGTCTCACTCCGGGGACAGGGAACCCTGTTTGTTCGAATAACTGCCAGATGTCCCGCCCGACATCTGTTGATGTAACGACGACGTGACATTGGGTATTTAACTGGTGTGCGATGCGATTTCGGGGTCCTCGCAATATTGATATTTACAACATCGAGTCAATGTTGTGCACTTCAGTGAAGCATTTAATGCTTTGTCAACGTTACATCGAGATGATAGAGAGCAACCATCTGGCATTTATTCGAACAAAGGTTCCCAGAACCGAAGCGATATGGCGGCTTAATCGTCAATACAGCGAGCTACCCTGTATTTGCAACCGGCACGAGTCCCCAATATTTTTCGAGCGATACTTGATATTTTCGCCACATACGGCAGAAATGAAGACACTGGATTTCTTGAACACATACAATGAATGAGGCAACCAAACCCAACGAAACTCTGGTAAATTCTGCCCCTGAGGATAGAGAAAGGAGGATTCAACAGGTTATCCGGCCCCATGGAGAAGACCTCTTTGATTCATTGAAGTATATTGATTTAAGCACTTGCCCAGTCTGCGCATCAATGTTGATACAACGTTGTAAAAGCACTGTCACAATATCCACAATGTTGAAGAAAATTGATTAAATATTGAATCACCATCGACTCAACGTTGTAATGAGACAAGTGACAGCAAAAATGTCAACTCCATCATCCGTCTCGACATGGACTTGGACGTGGACCAAGAGCAGGAGAGGACGCACGTGTCTCGGTTAAGGATGTAGATGAAGAATGAATATAGCCAGGAATGAAACAGCTGTCAGACACTTCATGCATACTCCCTCATGATCTAGAAGAATCGTTTATGCTTATAAATCGTAATTGTACGAAGGGGGTCTCATGGAGTCATATCAACTCGCGAACTTTGTTCTCTCTGTTCCCCGGGCCAGTATTACCAAGGATCTTATTGGGTTGTGCTGCCTCTTTCGTCAAATGTATCCAGGAATTCAAATACCTTCTCCGGTGCTCTCTTTGGAGAAAATATTAAGTTCTGTTCCAAAAGTACTGGGGACGCGTGTCAGTTACATTTATGAGGTAAATCCCAGTGTTAGCGATTTGGCGCCATCTCACATCGGGATAAGGAAACCTCCTTTTTTCAAATGTCTCGCTAGATGTCTCGCCCGATATATGTTGATGTAATGTTTATGCATTGAAGCATCAGCATCAACACCCTCTCAACGTCGTCAACATATAATCAACGTTGAGTCAACGTTGTCGTGCAGACTGGGTTGTCATCGCGTTGTTTGAATCACTGATGATTCCCGTTAGCATAGTAGCGCTCTGCTAAGAACCTGTTGAAGCAACTCTGAGAGCCTGTTTAACTGCAGCACAGCCTAAATTCAAAGTTCCAGCAATATTGAGATCTATTTTTCAACATTGAGTCACTGCTGAGACAGCAACACTGAACCAACAAGGACGATGAAACGAAAACGGATATGAAACTTAAAAATTTTGCAACGTTGAGACAATGTTGTGCAGGGTGGGTCTTTTTTGATATGCATATAGTTGTCAAGGTTTTCCCTTGATTCTCCGAAATTGTGAAAAATACAAATTCATACCTCCATATCCAGGCAATTGGCAATGCCAAGTAATTGCTGGCGCCTTCTATTCCTAGGAATAAAGAAATGCGCAGCCTCCTATTTCAATGAGTAAATCTTTCTCAGCTGACGACAGACAAGTACGCTCTTTCAAGGTAAGAAACTTTTCTAAAGTAAGATTACAGGCCTTTGCTTTCCTAGGTCAGCTAATCCGCTCGAATGGAGCAACAAGAAATAATCAGAGATGTATTTTAAAGATATTCAATTTTCTCGACCGTGTGCTCTCTAGGAAGCATGGACGTTGACTGGAATGGCTTAGATGAATGGATCGAAGGCAAACCTCTCAGAATCCTTCAACTGGATCCATACGACCGAGTTGTCCTGAGAATCGCAGAGGAGCGAGATGCCGTCCAGAAGAGGAAATTCACAACGTGGGTGAACGCAAGCCTCGAGAAGGCCGGAAAGCAAGTCATCGATCTCTTTCAAGACTTTCGCGATGGCCGCAATCTGATAGCATTGCTGGAAGTGTTATCCGGGCGCATTCTGCCTCGGGAGAGAGGGAAGATGCAGCTTCACAAGATTCAGAACGTGGAAACGGCCTTGAACTTCCTCCGTCGTCGAGGAATAAAATTGGTGAACATCCGCGCCGAGGATATCGTGAACGGGAATGCCAAGTTGACCCTTGGACTCTTGTGGACTTTGATGAAGGCAGCAGCAGACGAGGTCAACCCGGTTTTGAAATGTGCCTAGATGGTGGAAGAATTCCAACTGAACGAAGGACCACTGATTCCTGAAGACGTCCATCAACACGTGATCATTCATGGAGCAATGGTGGCGCTGGGATGAATATTAAAGGAAAAGAGTTTGTCGTCAGGAATAAACGTTCCCTCGAGAGACTCACCCAGACTGATGTTTCTCGTGGAAATCGACTGTCAGTGGGCGAGTTCAAATCGGGTGTTGGTGTTTCGCGTGTTTTCGCGCTGGTGTTAGTGTTGAGAGGCTTCTCCCAACAGCTTCAGTGTCAACACCAACATCAACGCTAACACTAACATGGAACCCAGTAAAATGGGTGTTTTCATTTTTCGTTTAGGTTCAAGTCTTTCAATGAAAGTATGTGCCTAGCCAAAACGCAGCGAGCGACAGACTCAAGAATCGCTTATGCACATGAACTGCCACTATATTATGCCTATGCATTTCGCATTGGGTGTTTGAGGGGGGGGGGGGGGGGGGAGGGGGCACAATGGGTCACTTATTTGTGGGCCTGCAACTTAAGCTCCTTTTTTTCCTTAGAGGCAATGGAACGATCTGCATGTAAAGACTCGCATCTCCTGCGCAATCCTCCGTTTCAAAGTTCTAAACCTCCAAGTTTGAAGCAACAGTCATATTTTAAAACAGGACACCATGGATGTCTTGGGTACGATGGGTTTTCCCCATAATTATCTTTGAAATGAAGTTCAGTTTGCCAAAAGTCATTCATAAATGAGTGTTCCGAAGTTATTGGATACTGATACACTCACAGTCATTTGAAAAAAGGTACTTTTAATCGGAAAATAATGACAGACCGACAGATTCGTTTCACATCTGAGAATATCACATCTGCTGGTGTTGAACACATCAGAATATTGCGCTAATTATTGAGCATCATCAGGTCGGAAAAATCCAGTCAACAAATTTTCATCGGGCCATTGATGACTTTTCGTCGACGCGAATATAAGCTTTAGTTGGGCCATCACTGGCATATGGTTGGCTTACGATTGGTTTAAGCCGGCTTATGATCGGGCATGTCCTATTGGGCCTTCATCGGGCCAACTTTGGCTTATTGTTGAGAAACCGCACATGCCCCAACCACCAGCCAAATTTATACAATGGTGAAAACATATGGGGAATAACCCACACTATGCATCTAGGAGAGATAAGAATGCATCCTTTGGCCCCCTACTGGTCCTTCATCTGGGAGATATGAAGACTTTCTCACCAGAGTGCCTTACACTCTAAGAAAATTCCGAGCGTTTGGGGAGTAAAAAGTGTGCACACCGTGAGCTTTTCGAATTTACTCTCTTATTACTCACCAAATGCTCCCTCATCGCTCGTATTGAAGTGAACACCTTGAAGTTCTTCGCCAGGCCACTAGATGGCGGTAAGGGTCTCGCTTTTCGCACAGTACACAATAGTGCACTTCCCTCTTTCCCTGGAATCGTCCCTCGCAGGATTGTTTAGTACCTTGCCATATGTCTCGCCTAGTCTCATGATAGGAATCAATAAACACGGACACTGCATCATTTGTTAGCCACATATTCAAGACATATTCATAGAGTCCATGCCATAAACAAGCTCATATTCCTATTGAGAACCCCCTTGGAACACAGGTGATTTTATCCGCATAGGAGATCTAGAATGCGCTGAGAGTGCCCTTGGACTTCATTCTCTGATACCTCAATTAAATGAGGTGATGACTGATATCCCGGACTACTCCACGGAACCAATAAGGGGTGGTCCACCCTCTGACGTGTGGTGTAATCAACACAGAGGTAGGTCAACGCATGTACGAGAGAGATAGCGACACACAGTATATAAGGAATTTTTCGCATTTGCACGACATCCCTATCACTTTCTGGTGGAAGCGTTTTTNACTTTCTGATGGAAGCGTTTTTACTCACGGAGGAGGAGAGCAATTTTACTCCTTCATGATGGAGTAAATTTGTTCCTTTCCCAGAGTGAAAGGGGGGTGAAACTGGAGTTAGCTATTTTGCTCTCTTTTTTGAGAAAAATCGCTCCCCTTTTTCTAAGAGTGTACATAGGTACACGCCTATCGCAAGGAGCTGAGAATATTCCATACAACATCTCATCCTGATGCTAAGGCATCCAGGACCGGAATCGCATGGGAATACAAGGGTATCTAATCCTCTCGCAGGATACCGGGCACGCCCAACACGTAGAACAGTATTCAATGTCTTCAAGTAGGCCTAGATTAGAAAGGTCACGCGTAGGTTATTATGGAAAGAAGGATCCCCCCCACGGACCTCCGGGTCGGAATTTCCTGGTTTATTCCTGGGCTAGGTTACATCTTCAGCGAAAATTTTCAAGGAATTCAATTGTCTTCCTCTGAGATCTATGTGAGAAACCATAGGGAACCGTGTCAAAGGGACTGGGGACTCATTTCAGTAGAATCCGAGAAATGAAATTTTTGACAGGGTATCGTACCTCCGACACAGGCCGTTAAAACGAACTTAGAATTACAACTAAAGTAAATTGTGGTCGTAGCTCATACGCACATGATTCGAACTGCTGATCTCCCGAATTCAATCCCTGCAAGAATCGAGGCTTTTCATCGAAAGAAAAACAGGAAAAATCGAGATTTCACTCTTAAAAAAAAAAGCAAAACGAAAATAGTGTCTGCAACAGAAAAACGTCTACACAATCTGCACTTTGGGCGGAAAATACTCTTATTAAAAATACAAATTTCATGGTACCTCGACTGGAAGATGTATAGCAGACGACATGGAGAGAAACAGTGCAGCAAGAGTTCTAGTGTATCCATAGAGTACCCATAGTACCCCGTGACCCATGGTGTCCCATTTCCCCTACAACGAAAGCGGTCTCCCACAGCTTCAAGGCTGTTTTGTTCATCAAGAGATCTACTTGAACAAAATACGATTAAAGAAAATACTATTCACTATCGAAATCAGATTTCTGACCAAATTTTCAAGGATTTTAATGTTGCCCAGACCCGCGTCTCCTCTGTTTCAAGATGCGTAGGAGGGTCAAAAACTTAGCATCATTAGTTAGTCTGTAAAGCATTGCATATTTACATACGTACATTTTCTTGGCCGCTTTTCCCAACTTAATGGGGTCGCGGTTCGAGCATTCCCAGGAGCGTCCTTCAGTGATCTCGATGCTGGGCAACAGACTCAAGCTCAGCTGGTGGGATGCCGAGCCTCTCGTGACAAAGGCGAGCGACGTAATCACTCCACCTTGTACGAGGTCTACCGACAGGTCTTTTGCAGGTCATCTCGACCTGGAAGACTCCTCTTGGGAGCCTTTCAGGGGGCATGCGGCAGACGTGACGGAACC
>CAJPEV010000316.1:42387-141245 GCA_905338385.1 Darwinula stevensoni | reverse complement strand
CCTCATCCCCTTCTTTGCTTCTTTGTAATGCGATAGTGCTTGATCACTGATTCATTCTTTATTTTCGACTTTTCCCCTCCGGATAGCCCTTAATAATTGATTAATTTTTGGCTTTGATTTCCTTTCTCGTTCCACAGTAGGGGCGGGCTCGGCGGGGGCGGTAGTAGCCTCCCGCCTTTCGGAGAATCCGCACTGGAAAATTCTCTTATTAGAGGCGGGAGGCGACGAAACGGAGATATCGGATGTCCCTGCCCTAGCCGGCTATTTACAACTAGGCCGGTTAGATTGGCAGTACAAATCGGAACCTCAACCTACTGCGTGCAGGGCGATGAAACATTGGGTGAGTTCTCTTTCCACTTTTTTTTTCGTTACCGTTTTCGCCTGTCGATGGAATGGCGGGTGTTCTCGACGTCCCACTCGATCGGTTCACGATCCATAAGGTGCAATTCTGCGAACTAATTTAGCTACGCGGCATGTTCTTTCGGGTTGACCGAGGAAGCATTTTCCATGCGGTCGTTTACTTTCCCGTCGAACGGAGCACATCTGGCCACCGTACTCTCCAGACCTCATTCTTTTAAGCTCCCCCCCCCCTCTGCGGCTATCTCAAAGAGAGGGGTTGTTTGAGTTGTAACACAACACCAAGAGAGAAATAAGACAAATTCAAGTTGACATGATAAAGAGGGCAGTACAAAATTTAATTGGTCGTGTATCATTAATTCGGCAACGATGAAGGTGGATTGAACATGTGATACATTATTATAATTTAAAAAAATTGTAGAAGGGAGAACAGCTGAAAATTGGGCAATTAAAATATCCCATATTATATATAAGTAAGTATTCATAAATAAATAAAAATTCCTCTGATAATATCCTATAACAATTCTGATATATAAATTTCGGCTACTTTTTTTTTCGACCTCGCCTTGTATGAGACTCCTGATGCATTTTAAAAATCGATCGTTGACATTTCGTTCGCAGCAGAGATTTTCAACCACTGGTACGTGTACCAATACAGGCTTTTGCCGCTGATACGCATCATAAAAAATTTCAAGCATCAGCAAATGAAAAAAGTTAACGGTGTAGAGTAGTTGTTTTTTGTTCACAATTTCACGACCTCATGTATTTAAAAGCTCGACCGCTTCAAATATCCTCTACAGTCTCGTTACTGATACGGTCGTGGTCTTGGGCAGGTCATCTGATAGTTGGCTGAAAATGCTGAAAATCACTGGTTTACAGTGAGGATGAGCTCATCCAGCTCCCTAGGGTGAGCTCATCCAGTGAGAATCAGTGAGAGGGATGAGTTTTGACTGGAAGAGGTGGTTGTCTTGGGACCACTGGAGACGAGAACGATTTTATTCAAATTTGCTGATAAAGATGCATCGAGTTCTACTCTTCCGAGACGAAATTCTGAAACGATTGAGAGTAACACCGAGAGTAACATCGTCGGAGTGACTTTGGAACCGGCCGAGACGAGACCTACGTGATACCGCCGTCGAGAATCACAGCGCCTTTTGGTGCTTCTGGCCCATAGTGGGAGCTCCGAAAGCTTTTTTTTACGAGGTCCAAGATGCATTGTTTCCCATAACTCCGGATGATCCGGAGAGGAATGGTCCGTCTCGACCGCAGCGCCGGGGAAGATAACGGACGCGGAAGTGGCACTCTGAGGGATGGGTGAGCTGCGTTTTGGTTCTTATCGTTGTGGCTCTTCTGTTCGTTCCTACGGGATTTTTTCTTCTCATTCTTATGGTAAATTCTTCTCATCGTTATGGATAACAGCCCTCGCCGCTGCGCAATCGTTTTCGTAGCGAATCCCATAGGCACCATGTAATCTTTGCAGGAATTCTTTCTCGTTTTCTGGTCCCTGGCAGCGAAATTTCCCTCGAGTTCCTGCGCCGTCCATTCCGCGATCGCTCGGTCTAAGGAGAGACTAACGTTATTCGGTCCTTCGATATTCACGATGGGCTCGTTTCGAGGCAGATCTTGGCCACGAAGCCGCTCCGAGTTAAAACGGACGTTCGGGTTAGAAGTTACGCTACCGTGCAGAACGACCATCTGCGGCCGAGATGATGATCCGTAATTGGCCGGCCATGTGACGGGGGAAGAACCACATTGCCTGCTTGGCAAAATCCGTCGAGACGGGAACGTCCAGCAGCCGAGTAAGGAAATGCTTCTTCGGTTTGGACGAAATTAGACTAGGGGTTGACTTGTCGGGTTCAAAATCAATTTCTTGGTTCTTGGTTGGTTATATTTAACGATATCATGTCGTTAAATAAAATTATTGTCGGGCACGGTCGGCCCTCAACACCCGATGAATGAATTCCTCGTCTTTGTTGGGAAGGGTTTTAGAGCTTTCACGTTTCCAGATTCCGTCTGGGTTCTTGGTCGTGTCTGTCTTCTTCAGTGACCTATATAACGGAATGACTGTCGGTCTTATGAGGTATTAAGTTCCTTACTCTGGGTTTACAATTCATATGGAGAGAGAGTCAATGGGGCTGCTACTGCATTTCATGTGCATGAAGTGCTTTCACTGCGTTACAAAAAAAAAGCGAACAAAAAGCTCTTTCATCCAAAAGCATTTACGTTGCGCCTCAATGCATCCTCACGAGCTTCATCTGGTAAAGAAACACGTTCGCTTTTGCCCTTTCGCTCACCTCGGGCCCAGGGCATGTGGCCGAAAAAAATTACTCCACGAATATTATACCCATAAATTCATTAGAGGTTTTTTTCCGCGACATCATGCGTCCATAGGTAGCCACGGAGAACGATTAGTTTGCCTAATTACATGTTATTGTCATGAAAAATTTTTTATGTTTGGGGCTGATTTGCATTTATGCATATTGAGTGAGAATGTGAATTTTTATATCCTGAAAAAAAAGGCCAGAGCAATTAAAAATAAACGTGCAGACGAAACTCGGTTTACATCCGAGTCGAGTGTGCCCGATTCCGGCCTGGATCCCTCGAAAGCGAGATGCAGAATCCTCGATAGACACATCCTAATTACGTCTTACAGGCCTCGCTTCGTCGCGAGCGATCCAGGATCGACTGATAAGTTAAGCCTTTGTGTTCATTTTTTTTTTCACGGGAAGTGACGGCGCGAAAACGTCAACCCTTTCAGTCCTCGAGAGTCCCGCATTTTCTTCGCACATGTTATAGGGCTACACAGGAATCCACGAACTTGAATCCCATGGCGGGATTCTGAGTCCCTCTTTATTCATTATTTATTTATTCATTATTTATTTATTTATTTATTTATTTATTTATTTATTTATTTATTATTATTATTTATTTATTTATTTATTATTATTATTTATTATCATTATTTATTTATTTATTGTTCGCCACGCGTTGGCTAGTTGACAGCAGTCCTCGGTAATATAAAGCTGCTGTATTTACTCTGGCACTTAAAAAATGGTGTCATTAATATTTATTTCAGCTAAGACATTTCTGTCCCAACCAGCTTTTTTGCTTTTGCAAGCTAGATTATGGAAAGTAGTTCAGAATTACTGGGAAATATACGACCTAAAATAGGGATGTGAGTACTAGCTGAACTAATCAAATAACATGATTTTATTAATTTATCTACTTTTTAAAAAAATTAAAATAAATATGTAATTTTACTAGAGGAAACAGTTTTAAAATCACTTTCATGTTACATAAGCCTTGTCGAAGCCCAATAAGTATGACATTTTTCCATGCCTAGTACATAATTGAGGACTGAAAGGGTCCTCGTGTTTCTTCGTCTTCTAGTGGTATTGACGCCATCACGGCAAACGGATTTGTGGAACGAGATGGGCTTTCGCGCGTCGACGGTCGATTTTTGTGTGCGTAGTCTATGTAAACCGCGAAAACGAAGTGGGTGGCAAAGGTTTCTTGGCAGATACGAGGAAGGACGGCTTCGATGAGACGTGAGCGTGGGCCGGCTTGTTTGCTAAAAGATCGGAGTGTTCTTGCACGTATCGGGGAAGTGTTGGACGGGGAACGGCCGAAGGTGGGGAATTTTCGTGCATCGGCGGGCGTGAAAGTACGTGGGCTCCGACTGTGACTTTCCTGGCCCTCGTTTTACACGTCCGGGCCTGCGGAGCTGCATTCCTTCGATAAATCTCGGGGGTATTCCCCGCAGCAGGTCCCTGACGGAAGTCGAGCCGAGCCAGGTGGTCGCCATCTTCGCCATCTTGCCGCGTCTTCGCATCCGCCTTTTTCAACGTGTGGAAAAATTGCTCTCGCACCTGGGACCTGCTAGGGGGAGTCGCGTCGGGAGTCACGGCTCGTTTCTCTCTCTCTCCCTCTCTCTCTCTCTCTCTCGGCGCATCCGTCGTCACCGTGGGACTCGGCGGTAAACAATCTGCGATGCAGTGGCTGGGTTTGTCAAGTAGGCCAGATGATTGGGGAGATAGGTCTGACTTGTGGAAAGTCTCCCTCTGACATGCATGCCCCGAGGCCGTGGTAACGGATGTACGATGGCAAAAGAAAATACCCTTAAGGACGAACAGCTAACTTAAAATCCGAATCTACTTATATGATCTCCAAATAGACGGAAAAATGGAGACGAAGGTGCCTGGCCACGAAACGAAGGTGCCTCGACCTGCACCGGCAACCCAGTCGACCGAGTCGTAAGGGGGAACCTCCATTTCATCGGTCTGTACCTTGACGTGGCGTGATGCAGCCCGTCTGTGGGCGTGGAAGAGAGTGAGAGGCGGGAAATGAGCGCCGTCGACGCGGTTTACTTTTTGCCGAAAATGCAAGAATGGTCGCTTTCTGCAGCTGTTTTCAGTTTCGGTGCCGTTTCACTCCGTTAGCAGCCTCGAGTTCTCCGATCGAGACGAGCAAAGGGTATCGTCTTCTCTTCTGCTTTGTATTATCATGCCTCTCCGTCCCTGTGCATGTTATTTGCATAATGCATATCAATGGTACCAAATCGAAACGCCGGAAGAGGAACGGCCTAGATACGATTAGGGGTTCTTGTAGACGCCGATCCGTGTCTGTGCCGATCCTTGGCACACTCCATCGAAAGTGATACCACATGTTGCCCCGAGCCCCCTATTAACCGAGCTCTGTAATTTGATTTTGATGACTTCTAAGCGCCCAAACGTCAGTCTCGCTCCGCCCGGATTCGCCTTGAGGCCGCCGAGCGGGTTGGACGCGGGGGAACGGGGAGTGAGGAGGGCGGGGAGGCGAAGCGACGGGGGTCGCGTCGATGGAGAGCGTCTAACCTGGATTTTGCGTTATTAATTGGTGCAAAGTGGGTCTCGCGTCCGTCTCGGCGTCGCAACGGGACCGATGTCGCAACTTATCGCGAAAGAGGGAAAGGGAGACCCGAGTTCGAGTCGCTGGGACGCGAGCCGAAATCGAGAAGGGAATGGGTCTCCGTGATGGCAGAGACATCGCGGTTGACATCTCCTTTCATCTGATGCCATTCGGTACACAGAAGCTTCATGTATTTTCATGGCACAAGTAGTAGTACTGGCAGATCTCGATCCGATCGCGGATTGGATTCCTGGTAAGATAGGCAATTATTTACATTTTGGCACAAGAGCATACTTTTCGAAAGACGTTCCCGAAGGAATAAGAGGTTGTCGAGTGGGAGACTAGAAACGGTCGTCGTTTTAATTATTTACTTTGAGGTGGATGAGCCCGCGGGTACGAGTCCATTTCAGACTCTGTTCTTATTGTGGACACTTGTATTCATTGCTCGAGGTAATAGAACATAAAAACAGTGATTCGGTTCCTGGAGCATAATTTTCTGACGAAGAAAGCATAATCTGCCAATCTTTATTCATGAGTGGTCCCGACCGACTCCGGTATTCGAGGCAGCAACAAATACAGAAACGCTTGATTGAAGCGGATGCCCCCAATTACACTCCGAGTCGATTTCCCCCCCCCCCCCGACAGGGGGATGGATCGAACTCGACGTGTCAGACACGAGCCCCCAAATTGAGGCGAGCAGGTGAAAGTCGAAGACGAGCAATTTCCGCGGAGGTTAATTAAATTCCCCCTGCTGATCGCGTACAATTACGTCCTCCTTCCTGTCGCGTGACGTCATTTGCTTGAACCTGCAGCGGCCCGAGGCCCCGGATTCCACCTGTTCGCAGACTTCGTCTCCACCTGTTCGCGGACTTTTCTTCCGGGCCCTCTCGGCTCGGTCTCGAGAGGCTCGACGAGTACGGAATCGCCCGTTCGGCGGTTCTGGTTCGAGTTCGTGCGTTCCGTTCGATTGTCATCGTGTTCTTCGGCCGTCTCCTTTGTCCCATTCTTTTTTCGAGCCTTTCATGATTCATTTCCCTCATGGGACATACTACTGTGCGATCTCGCTCACGTTCCATGTCTTCATTGTTCCTCTGCCCACGAGGGGTCCGAACGTTCATGCCCGGGAGATCCGGCCTGCTTACGCGAGACGAAGTCGACCGAGACAGACGAAAACGAGGGCCCATATCGATGAGGACGGATGACATGTTATGTTCCCTTGGAATCCTTCCCGTTCGGATCAAGTCGGCCCGATCGGAGATGCTTAAGCGGGTTAAACGGACTCGCGAACGAGAGCCCTAAAGGTTACGTCAGAAAGCGACAGCACGACAGATAGGCGTTCGTTCTGCCGTCTCCTTCAAAGGGTAGAGCCATTCACCGGGAGAATGAATAATTTCCCACGTGTCAGCATCATCATCGTTCACAAAGGAAGAAGCGAAAGCCACCTCCGTTGTGTTCGTATCGTATACCGCTGCGTGGAGCTATTTAGAAAGTCTGTCGGTGGGAGAGAAGAAAGGTTCTCGGGAATGGGCCATATTCAGAATGCAACGTTGGCCGCCCCGTCTCGAGAAACGAGGTCAATATTTGAAGGATGAGATCCGGTACACCGAGAGTTGACGGGGTGCCAGGAGAGCTGCCGGACTCCCCTGACGTCACGCGGAGAGAAATGCTTCTTCGTCGTTCACTCGCGCGGTACTTAATGGGTCCTGTTACGACACCGTGGCGATCTCTCGAGTCGTTGGCTCCGCCTCGAGGTGCCCTCGAGGTCTTCGAAAGCAGCGACCGGCTAAGTTATGCGGCTTCCGTGCGCTCTTCCATCCGCCATTCACTGCGGGAGTAGTCCTTTCTCGAGATCCATTTTCGGTTCGCGGCTCTGACAGATCTGACACGAAGTGAATCGCGGTTACGAGCGTGGCAGGAGGGGGCATGGAAACCTCATCGGCGATGTCATCGCCTTCTATGGATCGCCGAGAGAAAGAGTCCTGCTTACATATTCATGTAAGCATCTTCGAACGGTCTTTTTCCTCCGACGTCCTGCCTCGTTCTCGCGAGCGTCCGGTTCTCGCCGGTCGTTCCCGCGCCGGTGAGAAAAGCCATCGGGTGGGGCCGTGCACGGTCGAAGTGGAATGGAATGGGAGTGGAATTTCTGTTCCTTTCTTGTTTTCCGGCCATTGTTTCTCGATTTAACGGGCAGTCGTGACCGTGCCCCAAATACAATGACGGTCCGTCCGTAAAATAATCCTTTTATCTAAATAAAATGCCATCCGAGATTATCTCACCTCGGCACCGGCTCGTGCCTCGGTCCGTCCCGCCTCTCGTTTACTTTTAATAGATAAGTTGTGATCCCCGAGGTTAATAGGATGAGCGATGGGAAGAGAATGAGTTCGGGGCAAAGGTAAAATACGAAGTGTGTCCCTTCGAACGAGAGTGGCATACGAAATTAAATTACTGCTGGAAGTGAAGTTTTGTTCGGTCCGGATCCTGGCAAAGACTCCCGGAACCCCCCGTCGTCGAACCTCGAAGTCACGCGTGTTCTTTTATTCTTCGAGGTTATATTTGCCTAATATAAGCTCGACCATAAACGGAAGAAATTCATTTTCTCGGGGTTCGTTAAAGTGGAAATCGCGATGACCGGCTTCTCTCCCCCCCCCCCCCGGTGCCGGGGGGGGGAATATCTGTCGGTAATCGCGATGACCGGCTTCTCCCCCCCCCCCCCCCGGTGCCGTGGGGGGCAATATCTGTCGGCGAGAACTGGTTTCATCTGCAAGGTGAGACTCGAGTCATCGATGACTCGATCAGACTCGATGACTGGTTTAGGATTAATTTCCGAGCCGATTCGATCGTAGGCGTCGGGTCGATCGTCCGGCTCGACTTCATTTCCGCTCGGGATGACGTCAGATTTATCTCGAAACGATCGGATTGCGTCGATCTGTCGTAACACTTGCGACCCGTTCTTTTGAGTACTCTCGGACGATTCGTTAATTGGTCTTTTTTGTCTCTCAGCGGTGCAACTGGCCGCGTGGGAAGGTGCTCGGCGGATCCTCGGTTCTCAATTACATGCTCTACGTGCGAGGGAACAAGAAGGACTACGACATCTGGGAACATCTGGGCAACTACGGCTGGGGCTTCAAAGACGTCCTCTACTACTTCAAGAAGTCCGAGGACAATCAGAATCCCTACATCGCCCGAAACAGTGAGTCGCATCGCGTTTTGCGTCGAGGGATCGACGGAGCGTATCGTTTATCGGTGCGGATTTCGTCGCACGCGAGACTTCGAAGTCGTGACCGCTTTTCCCCGCCGAGATTCCGCCGGAACGGTAGCTAACGAGCCCTGCGATCGGAAAGGTCGACCTTTCGTCTCGTCCGTGTTCGCCGCTGGGGATTCCGTGAGGTTCCGTGAGGCGTCGCCGAAGGCATCACGATATCGAAGCAAAAAAGAAAAAATGGACCGAGAAACCGTATTTGCGTTCGGACGTGGAAAGATTTCCTCTGCTTCTGCAGGAAGGGATCGTCGCGTTCCTCGTGTTTGCCCATTGCATGCCTTTGCGTGCTTCGGAACGTGATTTATTTCTCTCGGTCGTGCCACGGGCATTAATCGATGAGTGCTTGCGAGACGGACGAATGAATAATAGATGGCGAGCGGGATCCCAAAGGGTTCGATCGCGGATACGCGAATCCGATGCCTGCACTCGCGGTCTCGTTTTTTTTATTTATTTTAATTTCGAGATTGAGATGCCTTTCGTCGTGCTGGGCTTTTGCCAGATCGTGCCCGAAAGGCAGGGCCGTGTTTAAGCGTCGGACGGTTGCGTTATCGTTGCGTGTTTTAGCGCCTCGAGTGTTGTTACGGTGGAGTTAATTGAATCGTTTCCTTAATGACTGTTGCATGTTCTCGTGGCATGACATCCAGTTCTCGTTTTAAACGTGTTTGTGGGAAATTTTTCCCGGGATGAATGATTGCGATCGTGTGACGCGTTCCTTTCGATCTAACGATTCGGTTACGTTACTTTTAACTTTCGCGAGTCTGAATCGTTCGTCGCGTGATTAATGGACGATCGGTTCCGTTACGGCATCGATACGTCACGACCACGAACGCGTGTTACTCTTCGCGTTGCCGTTTCGGAGAGAAAACATTTTTTAGACGCATGCCGTAGCAGGGGCCTTCGAGGGCCTTCGAGGGCCTTCGAGTCCGTTCCGGGGGCCGTCGGGTCCGTTCCGAGGGCGTGGGAGAGGTGAGGAAGGAGGAAATCCGCTCCACGGATGAGACTCGTGTTTCGCGTGACGCATTACGGATGAAAGTGGAACGATTCGACCGTCCGGTGGGGCACGAGACGAGACGCGAGGTTAAACGCGGGAGGCGGCCTCTTGGGATTCGCTTCAGATGATTGCGACGGGTTTCATTTCGCGTGCACGCGTTTCGGTGGATCGCGATCGGGGGACTTTCGCTTGCTGAAATTCTCCATTTTTGCATTTTGCCAAACAATTACCAGTTAACAAATACCATTACCGTGGCTGTTAGGCGTCGATGGGTCGCTCCGACGAGAACGGGGCGAGGGGCTTCGTCTTTTAAACATACCGGGTGGGAAGATTAAGTGTGTGCTGTCACTAGTCGTGGATGCGGTCATGAATATGGGCGAGGAGTCTATTCTTCTACTTCCGTGACTGAGTAAGCTCATTAAGAAAAATGAGGGAAAAACGCGCTTTTCCGCTTTCCACTCGGAATGCGTACCCGATCTCCCCGCGAGATACAGCCGGAGAAAGGCGTCGTCTTCAACACACGTTGCTAGGAAGAAGAAAGAGAGAAAGAGAGAGAGAGAGAAATATGTTCTCCTTCCTTGGGTGGGACATCGGCATTATCGCCCGTATGGATCGTTCGCATGAATAGATTGTGACAGTTGGAGAGACGATTCGCAAAAGCCGTGCACAGTGGGATTCTCCTAATACGGTTACTTTTCATTTCGTGCCGGAGGAAAATGAGGGCGGGAGAAAGGGGAACTGGTGCTTCCCTATTTGGCTCGAGAGGGTTGCCCCGATCACCGGAATAACTTATTCATGACTAATGATTGGGAGGGGAAAAAAAAATACTAATTGCGTGCGTTGAATGCTGATTAGCCCGCCGAAAGTGATTGACGGAGCGGCAGCGTACTCGGGTGTCTCCCCGCGGCCCGACCCCGTCGTCGAGCGAGATGCGGGAGGAATGCGGGAGTAAGGGTGAGGAATGTCGGAAGTCGGGGAGGAATTTCGAACGGAAAATCGTCGGAAGGACTCATTTTTTGGCCGGACTCGTGCTCCGTTCGGGGGCGGGATAATGGATTACGAGGTCGGTTTTATGCGGACCATTATGCCCCTAATGACCGGCGCACTCTGTAATCGATCACGCCAGACGTCGACGATAAGAATAGAGGCATCGAGACCGAACTCGTTTCCTCCTTGTGAGGTCACGACCTCCCCCCGACGTCGTTCGGGTGAGTGAGTCCCGGCGAGGCGCTTCGTGTTTATCGACCGATCGTCCCATTCCGCATGCATCTCGTGTCCTTCTTCCCCGCAGGGGTGAAAACGCATCCGATGACAAAAAAAAAAGAAAGCAGGAAAGGGAAGGGACCGAGGGTGGTCGAATGAAAGGGATTTCTTTGGTAGTCGTAGGCCCGAGTTAGCAGGCACGCCCCTACGCGGTCGCGTCCCACGCGCGGCCCCCAAAGGATCCCTCGTATGGCCATATTGTCCGTTTCCGTGCGATACGTGGAGGCACGAAAATGCCATCGGGGAATGCGAGAATGACCGCATTGCCCGCGAGGAATTGAATTCTCGCAAGAAAGTGGGTAAAAGTGGGTCGTCCTCGACGGAGGAGTCGTAATGGCTCCGAAGAGCTACTATTATGCATTCCTCTCGCTTCTGGGCTCGAGAAAGTTTACGTTCGTAAATTGATTTCTGCGGGGAGGTGGCTTTTCTCCGTCGATTTTTCATCGCTTTAATTGTAATCGATTGCCCGTGGCTCTGGGATGTTTTCTCTCGCCCGCCGACGCGGAAAAAATGTGCACGCGTTCGAAGGTAGAGATTTTTCTTCCATTCGAAACGGCTCGAGAGTGGAGTTACGAGCGTTTTTTTTTTTAATAGCCCCTCGTAAATATTGCCGGATAAATGAGCGTGACGATCTTTTGAAACCCTCAGAAAAGTATCACGGAGTCGGAGGATACTTGACGGTGATGGAGCCTCCTTGGAGGTCCCCGTTGTCCGTGGCCTTCGTGGAGGCCGGCATCGAGATGGGATACGAGAACTTGGACTTCAACGCACACCAGCAGACAGGTGAGGCGATTGTTACGTTTGTTTGGTTTGGTTTTGCTTTTTTTTTTCTTTTCTTGCCACGAGGCACACTTTCCCGCGTTCGTTCGGTCTCTTTTTATTAATGAAACCGTCAGACCCGTTTACGTGCGATATCCTTTGTGTAGCACTTTAATTACGGCCGATGCATGAAGGATGGCTCATTTGCCTCTCCGTGAAATTTGTAATTTGCTTTTGAGCGATTGGATCGCGTTCTTGGGGCTACAGGTGGGGTGGCTCGAGGCAGTGAAAGCTTATGGTATGGTATTTCCCTCGAAAAGTGGTAGGACCGAATCGACTGTGGTGCTTAATTATCTGTTCTTTCGCTCCGAATTACCCCGATGCCCGGATGAAGCTCCGAAAGCCTCGGTGATTTACCTCTGCGATTACCGGAGCATCTCGTACCGCATGCACGATTTTCGCGTTCGTAGAAAAGGAGAGTGGCGGAAGGAATAGGATTAGGATTCGTCGATACCGCCGAGAGGAATCGGCCTTGTCTGTGCCACTTCCCATGCGGTAAGGCGGGAGGGAACAACCTTTTCTCCAGCCCTTGGATACCGGACATTTTTTTTGTTGTGTGTAATTGTTTTTAGAAAGGAACTGGCGGTATGCGTGAGAAGAAAGCGATCTCCGGGTGAAAGTTTTTTCTCATCGCTTACCCCCGAAGACTTCTCGTTCCGTTCAGAGATTCTCGATGACGCGATGGGGATCTCTTCGGGGGATCGCTCGATCCGGTTTCGCTGCCGGAACCGGTTCGTTCCGGGTGGGGCGGGGATTTCCGCCGGGGTGAGATCATCTCTTTAACGGGTTTGGCTGTCGAATCGCTGTCTAATCGCTGCCTCGGCGATCGGGAGATGTGACGTGTCGGCCTTGGTGTCGGGTCCGAAGGCTTACAGGTTTCGGAGATTGTCGTAGGTCGGTGTCGAAGTCTGCGAGTGGAGCGTTAGAAGTATGTTCTAGTTGGATAAACGAAGCCGGATGACGGTGAGAAAAGGGTTTCTGGTAGGAAATGAGCTCATATTTGCCAGACTTTTACGCAAGGAACAAACAGGACTCGGCTACAAAGTTGAATGAGAGACCGTGAGAATTTTGCAAAGAGCAAATACATCCGCGCACACGGAAGGACAGGCTCACCGGCTGTCCCCTCGAGCCTTTTTTTTTGTTGCTGTCATTTCTCATTTGGACACAGCCAGAGGGCGGTCATTCCCGAGGATTATCTCGTGCGATTACGACGCCTCGCACTTTCCTTCTCTCCCGTCAGAGAGAGAGAGATGAGTGAAGGGAATGAAACGGAAGAAAAGAACCGTGTGATTGTCGAAAAACGAAGAAATCCATCAGACGGAACCACAAAAGATGCGAGATACTTTCTTCCTCGGGGCACGCATGCAAAAAAAAAAGAGGAAGGGCCTCGCTAAAAAAAAAAAAAAAAAAAAAAAAAAAAAAAAATTTTTTNAAAAAAAAAAAAAAAAAAAAAAAAAAAAAAAAAAAAAAAAAAAAAAAAAAAAAAAAAAAAAAAAAAAAAAAAAAAAAAAAAACTTTTTTTTTCCGGTTTCTCCCTTTCTCGGATCCCCCAAGGGCCAACATAAATAAGTGAAAAATACCGGGCGTGCAGTACTCTTCCGGGTGCGAGTGACTTACGATCTCGTCTATCGTATCTGGAACACTTTCTCTCCTTTCGATGAACGGTTCCATGCGCCCCTATGCAAATAATGGAAATAAATTCGGTCGGACCGCGATTACGACGTCCATCGATGATGGGATCTGGGCAGCGGCCGGGGATGGTAACGAGGGGGAAGGAGGTCACAGATATTCGAGCGCGTCTCGAGAGGATCTTTTGCTTGGTCAGTGTCGGATGCGAGGGTGTTCTGCGGTCTTTCGTCCACGACGATCGTATTTCGGTGATAAATTTGTATTTAGGTCCGATGTAGTATTGCATCGAGATAGCTTTGCGGAAGACAATGGAACGCGAAGGAAGTAGGACGTTTTGGAATGGGGACAAGAGGGAATAAAATTTTCTCGCCGGCGATTTCATCGCTACATTCCTTCCCCCCCCCCCAACACACACACACACGCACACACGCACGCGCGCACACATTCATCCCCCTCCACCATAGTGTCATTTCAGATTATTCTCTTTATACAGGCTTCGTTGAGTGGCTTCTGCTTCGTTCGTCTCAAGATTGATTGACTGACGTATAACAGAAAGTACATTCCTCGAAGCTTTTTCCTCCTTGGAATCGATGATGGTTCCAAGGAGGAAAAAGAGCGAGATGGACTTCTTCTTCCATCGTAGAAGAAGTCCATCTCGCTTCCTTTGTTCCCCTTCCGAAATAAGGACCCTTTTCAGGATGTTTGAACTCAAAAAGCAAATTTGTGTCTCCGCGAGGATGTTTGACGAACTCGGCACCCTTCCGTTACAGCTGACCTAAAAAAAATTTTTTTTTTAAAGTGATCAGCAAAGGCCCGTGTCCTCGGGTCGCGGAAAAAAAAATCCAGAAAGAGACGCCCGAGACCCCCCATCGGGTTGTTTGTTAAGCGCAAAGGCCGTCATCGATCATGGACGCAATCCTCCTCTCGTTCATTTTCCAATCAGTACACCCCCCTGGCCGGGCATTTGTCAATGTTGCATGTCCATACTTCATCGTTCAAGCCGTAATTCTAGCCTCCAGCCAGAGATCGGTTAATACTTGGACGTCTCCATCGACTCGCTTTCGGACCTCCCAGGCGGAAATCGATCGCTTTTCGCCGATCGCGGATCGTCGAACGTCGGAAGAACGCAAAGAAGTCGATCGATCGCGGTTTAAAGGGCACTGGGTTCTGTCTTCGAATTGCCCCCTTCGAAAGTCACGGCCGGTTGAGCAAGTGGAAATATACGAAAGGCCAAGGCGAAGGGAAAAACCTTGACTGAAGGAAAGGTTTTTTTCCACATTCCACTTGGGCGTCTGGCCGTAGAGACTTGCTCTCGCGGTGCGAACGAAACGTTGACGCGAAAACAAGGGCATATCGGCGGTTTATCCGAGAGAAAGTTGATTCATCTTGATGTTTCGATGACGTCCTCTCCGGGTCTTCAAGCTCGGATGAGCAACGACTCTCGTGTCGAAAAGTGGAGCTGTCTTTATCGCGTTTCGTCGATTCGCGATCGTTCCATTACGAATCGGAAGAGTGGAGGGGAAAGTCTTTTCATCGGTTTTAGATTATCATGTATATCACAGTATACTCTTCTCAATAGCTGGGCATTCCGGACATAATTTATGATAGGGCCTGACACGGGATTTTTTTTAAGCCATCGTTTCTCACCCCAGAGGGCCCCCCCCCCCCCCCCCCCCCCCCCCCCCCCCCCCTAACCCTTTTTTTTCTCCCCCGGGGGCCCCCCCCCCCCCCCCCCACCTCCCTTTTTTTTTGTTTCATTCCTTGCGATGACTTGGGTACACTTTCACTGTGGGAACTTCTCGCCCACGGACGCCTTTCTTTCCGCAGTTTCCACTTGATATACGGTCCAGATGAAGAGGGGTATCTCGGAACTCGGGGCCCAATTTCTCCTAAATGAGTTTTAACCGTGACGATCGAATCGCGTGTGGATCGGCCATGAAGCCATCATTAGCGAGGAAGTCGAGTCTTAGACCACTGCCCGCTGACTCCGAAGAGTGGGCTCCTCTCCTTTCGACGTTCATTATGGAATGCAGAGTCATGCTCCCCCCCCCCCCCCCCCCCCCCAACCCCTCATGCGGCTGGGTGTCTTCTGTTTGGTCAGTACGCTCGCTCCACATGCATCTGAAGCTTGCATATGCGTACTTGGGCATGTCTGGCTCGTACTAGGGCATGTCTCGGTCGTGTTGGTATAGGGATGCATCTGTCTTGCATTCTCCACGGGAACAAGCGATTAAAAACACTCGTCGAAAAGAATTATTTTAATCTCTCGCGATATAAAAGCCACATCGGAAAAGGAAAGTGCAAGATCATCGACTAAAGAGGCCTCGACGGCATGCGACTTCGAATTGAAATTTTGCTCTCGTCCCCGACCCAGGTTTCATGATCCCCCAAGGGACGATCCGACGAGGAGCTCGATGCAGCACGGCCAAGGCCTTCCTTCGACCCGTCCGCCTTCGACCCAACTTGGACGTCTCCATGAGGTCCTTCGTCCACAAGGTACCGAGCGATGCTCGCTCTTTTCTTCCACGCAAACGTGATCTCGTATCCGTTCTCGGTTCGTTCGTCCCCTCGAAACCTAATGTTTATGCGCCTCGAATGAGGGTACGAATAATGGGTTACGGAAGGTAAGTGGCCCTATAGATCCGCACGGAGACTTTCACCACCGCGAAAGTACTGTATATCAAGTTTAATTAGAGGGAACCCATCGACCTGGCATGACTTTTGAAAAAATTACGACAGCGGAAGCACCTACGGGTGCCCTGCTGCCGAGAAAGCGCCTTTTCTCATGCAAATTTCGTCCCGAAAGATTCCCGCCCCCCCCTTCCCCCGTCCTGACGGATGGCGTGTACGACCCTCCCCGTGTCGCAGGTCCTGATCGACAACCACAAGCGGGCCTGGGCCGTGAAGTTCGAGAAGGACGGGAACATCAGGAAGGTGAAGGCCCGGAAGGAGATCATCTTGTGTGCGGGCGCCGTGGGAAGCCCGCATATACTCATGGTGTCCGGGGTGGGGCCCAGGGCGCACCTCGAGGAACACGGGGTGAGTGTCCGGGTAAACTACTTCTACCGTTTGCGAACGTGCCACATTGCAGACTGATGCAGGTCGCGTATCGGGAGAATTATCCGTGTACCTTTTTTCGCACGTCGTGATGGAATCGCATTGAATGGCATTCTACATGCAGGCAAGGGACGGATATGTCTGTCACGAGTGTCATTTCCTCTTGTACGTCGCAGAATGATGATGTCGTTCGTCCTGCAATTCGGCAACGCGTAATCCAAGCACGCGCCGCGAGTCCAGGCAACGAACCGAGTTCCTTTCGGCTTGCCGTATTAATACGGCCCTCGAGCAAATGACTTTCTTTGGCATACCGATACTAATGCCAGAATTTACTAGAAATGTCTTACGATCGCTTTGTGGCAAATGAAGCCAAGAAACCTGCAATTAAAAATGCCAAGTAACGAGTCCTAGACGAAACGCCTGTTCTCACAAATCATTAATCATCATTAACGTGGAACCCTCGGCGTGTCCGTGTGAAAAGCACACTTTCCTGCATGTGAAAATTCTGTGGCTTCCCGTGCCATCTGGCCTCGTCGACAGGTGACGATTACCGTATTCTCGGTCGGGGTTTGAGATGTTAAACCGTGACTCATTTACGACATTTTCACATAATCAATGCAATTATTATTTCGACACTAACGGGTGGCACATAACTTCTTGGATCCGTGAAAGTAAAATGCGACTCGGGAAGCTTGGTGAATTTTGCGTTTCCATGCTGCAGGCCCGACAAAGTCGAGAACTTAAAATTTATGTTTTGAGCATGGAAGGGTGTAATTGAAGGGCCGAAAGGAAAAGGTGTGACGTGAATCAGACAAATTACCACTTCCTCGGACATTTATCGCAGTTAAACCAGTTTTCCTTTCAGCCCTTCAATTATCACTCGAACAACGGAGCCGATCTCGCGGGAACGGTGTTTCGATAAAAGTTGGATGCTGATAGGGGAATTTATTTTTTCATTTATTTCCATACATCGAAATTCGTGCGTGTATAATGGATATTAAAAAAAAAAGTTGCATCACGGAATGAGACTGGAATAAGCAGAATGGAAGGTGGCTCGACGAGTGTCGAGAGAAAGTCCGTGGGCACGGTCAAGGTGACTGCATTTCCATCGGTGAGAATCGATTCTGCCGTAATGAGATCGTGAAAGGGACTGTCTTTTCTTTTTCTCATCTCATCACGATCGAATTTCCCACGCTTCGAAAGAGAGAGGAAACAACAAAAAAGCGGTGGAAAGAGCCTAGATGTGAAGGGAACCGTGATTCCTGGGGGAGGGAAAAGTGAAATCCGCCTTTTCCTCGGCCGTTAGGGAAATTTCCTTGTTTTTGCGGCTAAATAAATGTGTTCTGAGAAATTTCTGGCTTTCGCCCCGCGACTCGGGATTCTCTTTCTCTGCATTTTCCACTCGGATGATTCCTGTCGAGAGGCGTTCCTGTTTCTTTCCCCCCCACGTCATCCCACGCAATCTCCTTCGTTTGCAGATCCACGTCCACTCGGACCTGAAGGTCGGGTACAATCTGCAAGATCACATCGGAATCGGGGGGCTCACGTTCCTCATCAAGGAGCCGGTGGCGCTCATTCAGTCCCGATTCGAGAACATTCCGTCCATTCTCAAGTACGCCATGTTTGGCAAAGGTCAGTTTTAAGCATGCTTGCGTTTCCAGTCCATTTCCGCTCCATTTCCTCCTTGCTCTGTCGCGAATTCCTTTCTATGGCTCCGAGATTGACCGGCATCGTGTTGTGTATTCTTTTCGCTTCGCATGACCAGTGTGTATATTTTAGTCTTTTGTAGCTTCTTTAACTTTTTTTTACTATTTAAATCAATTTATTGGGCGCAGCTTCCAGCCGGGTGAAAGGTCACTTGGTCAGATCCTATCTCTACCGTCCATTCCACTCAGACGTATTTCGTATGCATGTAACCCTTTCTTTCTGCTTGAGCCGATTGTCTTCTCGGGTTCCATCGAAACGAGAATGAGGACGCAGCTTTGGATGCAATCTTGAGTGAATCTTCCTTCTTAAAATTGATTGCCTTTCTTCGCCTCATTCATCTTGGCGTCCTTCCGCATTATTTTGACCCTTCCCATCGTTTATTTTCCCCTCACCTTTTTTTTTATTATCAGGTCCCCTGACGGTGTTGGGCGGAATCGAGGGGCTGGCCTTCATCAACACGAAATACGCGAACAAGTCCGACGATTTTCCGGACGTCGAGTTCCACTTCACGTCGGGGACAGCTGCGTCAGACGGCGGAAGGCAGATCAGGCGCATTCACGGGCTCAACAATCGGGTTTGTGAACGTCATCTTGTCGTTTCGAATGGCAACAACAAAAAAATTATGCATGCGTGAGGATCCGGTGTAGTGAGATAATCCGGGACGAGAGAAGAATGGAAGGAGGCGTTCCTGCATTCATGAGACTTCTCCGTCAGATGATATCTGTCAAAATTGTGCAATTAAGATGGGAACAGGTGACGGGGATGGGGAATTGGTGCCTGCACGGTGGGAAGCATCTGTCGCTGTTAAAGGGGATGGGGATTGCAACTGGAATACGTAGGGCTTGTCAGGCTTCAATGAGTTCCAGTCGGTACTAAAAAAAAGCACACACACACACCTTGCTCGAGAACGGGGGAAGTGGGAAGAGATGTCTGTCTGATATAACGTCCTGGCACGGTCCGCTGATCGCAACCGTATCGAAGAAAAAAAAAAAGAAGCCACATTCCCTTGAAATGAATTGCCCCGCCTTACGGAATCCTCCTACCGTTCCGTCGTTATCTTCTTCACTCAACCCGACCGCTGTGTGAAAGTGACAGTGCCGTGGGTGACGTCATGTGCTTGAAGTTACCCCTTTGCTTATGCCTTCCAGGTCTGGCACGAATACTACAAGCCCATCGCTTTCAAAGATAATTGGACGGCCTTCCCCACTCTCTTGAGACCGAAGAGCCACGGGGTGATCAAACTGAGGAGCAGAAACCCGCACGACTACCCTCTCATCTATCCGAACTATCTGACGAACCCGGATGATGTGGCCCGACTCGTCGAAGGTCCGTCGGCCATTCCACGAGATCTCTCTAAAGTGGAAGGAAAGGCTCCTAAAATTATTTTTTTGTCGTCGATAGGCATGAAGTTGGTGGTGGTGATGTCGGAGACGAAGGCGTTCAAGCGTTACGGGTCGAAACTGTATCGGAAGCCCTTCCCGGGCTGCGAACACATCCAGCTATACACGGATGCATACTGGGAATGCATAGTGAGGGGCTACACGGAGACCATCTACCATCCGGCAGGCACGGCCAAGATGGGACCTCACTGGGATAAGGAAGCCGTCGTCGATCCGGAACTCAGGTCTCTATGGACTTTCTTTTCGTTGCGAACGGGAACGTTCTCTTCGCGTTCGGGACGGAGGTGGTTCGTGGAGGAGTGTCCGGTAAACGGAGAGGATGGGGGCCTTACGGGAATGGTTTTCTAAAATGTTAAGGATCGGCATGGACGACGAAATCTTATGAAATGGGGTTCCATGCATGCCGACGCCGCTTTTCAGAATTTCAAATAAGAAAGTTCTTTTGAAGAGGGGAGGGGAGAAAGACTCCCGCCAGCTTCACTGGGTCATTCAAGCATGCTTCGACCACCTCCATCCTCATTCACTCCGCATATCCCTTAAGATTTTCAGTTCAGGCATACAGTACGGTACATTTGAAAGGAGGCTGGAGATTTGACCGAGTTGCCTCCCAAACTCTGATTTCTGAAGGAGGATGTTGATTGTATTGCAATATTTGATGACTGCTTCAAACGAGATCCATGCAAACATCATACTTGGCAAATCTGATGAGACGTAATTTTCTCGTGGACAGGGTGTACGGGATCGAAGGGCTTCGGGTGGCGGATTGTTCCATCATGCCGATCATCGTCTCGGGGAATACGAATGCCCCCGTGATCATGATCGGCGAGAAGGTGGCCGACATGGTGAAGGCCACTTGGGGCAAGCATCGGTGATTTCGTCGCGCCGATGCAAAAATATGCATTCCCAGCTGTGATCCTGTATCGTCGTGTCGTTTTTCGTGTCGGAAGCCATCGTCATCGTCTGCTGCTTCTGCAGTTTATTTTAACGGAGGCCAAAAATGAGAAAATGGGGGCGGATGTTTGTCGGTGAAATTGCTCAAGAACAAATGTGTCTTCACCTCTGTTGCAAACCGTGTGCTTGTCGAACGTGAAGGCTCTAGTCCGTTGAATGGACGGATTCCACTTTGTCTTCGCGGGGGGTGAGCGTGACGCCCTTTGGCCGGAGCTGGTTTTCCTAGCTGCTTGGGGTCATCTTCCGCTTCATCTCTCCTTCGGGGGGCTTTTTTTTTTTTCATCCCGAGTGTGGGTGTCCTTTACCAGAGACGTGGGACTGAAGAGACCTGAGGTGCTCCACGGTCGATAGTTACCATTCCATGTGCCATTCTCTCTGCCATTCAGAGGGGCGTTTCTTACGGACTTCTTCTCAATCTTCCCCATTTGCTTTTTGGTTTTGCTCATCTTTTTCTTCTCCTCGTTGTTTGATTGCTCCTCCCAGGGGGACATTACCAAGTACCTCAAGTCCACTGTGATGGGCCCGGTTGCTCTCTAGCAAAATCGGTTACGATTTTGGCAGATCCAAACAGCGATATACGTGAACGGCGATGATAGCCACCAGAAAATCTGCATCTCCGTCCTTTCGAGTCTTCACTGGGGATTTTTCTCTATATCTAGACTGGTTTTATTTTTTAATGGGTTAATTTGGTATGGGGTTTTCGGCGGGCAAGTACAAAGTTTATCGGGGATTTTGCTGTTCGTTTACCATTATGGTTGCCTTTTTGTTATACTTCCCCCTCTTTTCTCCAGTTGTTTCATTTAGTCAGTCAGAGTTCAGAAATGGTGTATCTGTGATCAGCACCTATTTGCCATCTTGACGCAGTGCATCAACTTCACAATTCTTGGTCCCGGTCCCAAAATTCTATCTGTCAGGTTACATAAATGCAGATATACTGGTAAGCTTTGAATTCCATTTTTTTATTTCTCATCTCATACCCAAAAACCAAGATATATCACAAGCCATCCACATTGACATTGACATGCATTGACATTGACCATGTTGTCTTGTAGATTGTTGTGGCATTGTGGTCATTTTTCCCTCCTTTTTTTTTTTTACCTATGACAAGACAAATGAACATGGTGTTACAAAGGCGTCGTACTCCATTCTTTATGACAAAGCAATTCATGGTATTTTTCTCCTTTCCCCTCTGGATGAAGTCTAAGCCGAGAGGGCAAAGTGGAAGCTTGTGCATCAAAACTTTCACTTCAGAGGAGAAAAAAGAGAAGAAAGAAGACGAGTGTCAAAGTATGAGTGCTAATCAAATCATCGGACCTGTCATGTATGGCAAATCATCCTATGACAGGTTAATTAGATAATCGGATGAATCAAACAATGCCCTAGAAGGGAATGAGAACTGATTGGACGAGGAGTGGCATTTTTGCATTAATGCACGCACACCATTCATGCAAGCAGTCTAACGTTCACTGGTGATGGAATGAAGTGGGAGACAAGAATGATGTCCTACTTAATCCATCGAAAGAGTTTAAAGTTGATTCCGTCTAGCATGTCTCAGGAGGGTAGAACGGCAGATGGTTTACAAAGGAAACAAAAAAATCCGCAACCACTAAAGGATTTCCTAGCTCCATGTCGAGAAAAACTCAAAACTAGTGCAAATTTCCTTCGATTTGGGCCGTCACAAATTTAGGCGTCACAGACCTAGGATATGGGAAAGGAAAACACAATCGTCGCAGTTAGATGCAGATTGAGATTAACTTTTCTATCGATCTCAAATCGTACCATTTTTAAGAAAACATGGGAGGTCTTCCATGTGGCATGTGAATGGGCCAGCTGTCATGGTTGTGATGAGGCCTCAGTGCATCGGACGATCGTCCTAGAGTACTTCGTGCTCTTACTACTCGGAGCTTTTCGTCTGGACGTAGTCTGCATGAGGTGTGGAAGTCAGCCCCGTGGTCAATGGTTATCACAACGTGCTTTGTCGATTCTACTAGTTCAAGTGAACCACCAATGGTGACTCGCTCTTTGGTAATGCTAGATACACTGGCACCAGGTCACTTCTTAGTGTCCTGTTAAAAATATATATTAGTTCACTGGATTTTGCTGGCTTTATGATACATTTGCTATCGAATCGTCTCCACGAACGACAAGCCACCGATACTTTTCGTAGTCGTCTCGATTATATACAATATCCCATATGTATGTTCACCCGATTAATGAACCAATGGTAAAAATCCTTTGTTCTTTGGTATGTCTATTAGTAATATCGGCAGTAAATAAATACGACCATCAACAAGATAAAAAAAGTAAACTAATATCAGGTAACATAAATGATATGTACATCTTTGCAAGAATATGGGTGTTGCCTATGAATTTTGCTGTTTCCGGCAGTTTATCGAAGGTCGTGATGAGAGTGAAAATAAATGGTGATAAAACGGCACCTTTGATGATTCTTATGTTACATGCTTTCGGGGAAGACGATTCCCCATTCCCTTCGACATACTGCTGGATATTTATAAAATAATAATGCAAGATGTGAATGAGCCATTGGGAAGCGTCTCTCTACCTCTCGCAGTCTTGGTAGCAGCCCGCTTCAGTGATGAGAGCGGGTGTCGTATCGGTTGAAAAATAAGATATTTCAGTCGTTAAAGCTACAAGGAAGCGAATTCCACTGGCTGGCCAGTCTTCAGTTCCTTTCGATTGACTTTTAACGGAGGAAAGATGTAATCTTTTCATGTCCTCGGGACAGTCCTTTCACGAAGGCATTGAGAACATTTCTTACCGATATCAAGCTAGACAGTACAAGTTGGTAGAAGAAATGCAAAAAAAAAACCCGTAAGATAGACAGGGTCTTTGTTTCACGAGAGAAAGGTTCCTCCCTCCGCCCTGAGCGTGAGCGAGTTATAGCTGCAGTACTTCCGACATTTCAGGTTGTGGGATAGCTGGTTTTGCCATGTCTTCGTCTTCGAGGCAAATGTAATTAGATCGTTTAGATTTGTATCCGAGTGGGGACAGGTTTTGTGCCAATGCTGTACATCTTATTTATTTAATTTGGTCATCTCCGGTATTTTTTCGTTCCGAAGTGGCACTGCAGTAAAAGAGATGCCTCCTCGTTTCGCTCGGAAGGAAGCCATCCTAACATCTCTGGTTTTTAGCTCTCGTCCCTGGCTCATTTCCAGGGCATTTCTCTTTTCAGGTCTTAGATAAATTGCATTTGTTCGCCAATTTTTATCCCCGAAATTAATCTTCTCCTGACACGAATTGCAGCAAAAGCTCATGTAGTCACCCATGTCTTTTTTGTTTTGGAAATGAAGACTTTCGAATCTGCGTATTAAATTTAAAAATACGGCCGTTCCTCGTTGAGAATTATGAAATTGTTTCTTCGCCCTCTTCTGAGCATGCTTTTCTTGCCTTGACAGTTAATTTGGACATGCAAGAATGGTAAAAGGATTTGCAATTTCTGCTAGACCTTTGCTTAGTTAATGAGGCATTGCAAAGTTTCTCCCTACCTGGTAGAGACGAGCATCACCTCTGGTCGTGAATTGAATTGCATTGCGGAAACCAGCAGGGAGAAAGAGTTTTCCTATGTCCTATTCGCATCTCCCACGAGAAAAAAATCATCACTGAGGAATGACGATGTTTGAGCATTTCCAACCTGTTGCGTCCTTGAGCCTAGAGGTAATGTTGACATACTGAAGAAAGAATGTAGTTGTGGTATCACGCATTGTAGATTGTAGCAGGAGAACAACATTTCAGCAGTAACGGTTCGTGAGCCGCGTCTGCATTTCAGGTTCATTGTACCAAGTACAATTGATGAATATTGCAACACATCTCTCCCTTTCTCTATGTTGTCTTGATAGAAGTGGAGGAGTACAGCTGCCACCCTCACGTCGAAATACGATACGGTACCAGGTGCAAGCAGATTTAAGCCCACATGCTGCGCCCCGACTGGAATACAGACTAACCCTCTCCTACTCTCACATCCATGTAATGTCAACTAGCACGAGTAACCTCTAGCCTTTGAAGACTCGGTTTGGTCCGAGTGGTTGCTTCGAGGAAACGCTATCCTGGTTCGGCCTTCACCACAAGGTATTGAACGACCCACATCCGGAGACGAGAGTGCTAAGTGCAAGGGGTCTCACTTCTCAATCACGTTGGAGCTTGCACCAGGAAATAAACGCCTGAATCGGTGTCACGGGAGCTACCAACCGAACCACTCACCTGTTCCTTGCATACGAAATCTTGCTAATTCGTTCATTGTGGTTGTATTAAAGTCTAAAGGCACGCACAACAATTTTAGGCCCATAAAAAGAGCATTAGCATTAAAAAGGCACTCGCAAAAGCGAAAGGAGAGGTTGATTGGAAAAGTGCACCAAATGAGAGTGAAGGTATAGTAAAGCTGTTAAATTATGCCCGGGGGAGGCTCTGGATCATCACCATAGAGTCCCTGTGGGCAGAATTTAGCAGAAATTATACATAGTAAAACCGAAGGGTTCATATTTTGTGGTTTCTTGGAAAATCGACTGCGCAGTGCTCGAGATGGGATTTTTTTCCCCTTTGATGTTGGGGGGGTTGGGGATACTTCCACTTCTATTACAGTATAACCCTTCTCCAGAGGAGTAGTACTGAACGAGGGGTGGAGGTGCTGAGCGAGCTGCCATGAGCCTTCTGTCACTCTTGTACTGGTTGCGTGAAACTTTCACCTTGGTAGGATGGCATCCTGCCCCATTTCAAGCAATGGATTCGTAGGACATAGATTCGCGTTCACGTACTTCCTTTCTTTACTTTTTGCTTGCTGGTTTACCACTGCACAACAGAAGGAAGAATCAATTTTATTTAGTATTAAATTCACAGCACATCACTTTTATTGAGGAATACATTACGCATTAATCTTCAAGGTTTCGGAATCCATGTTTAGTGGGCTATCGCTCCCAGACGAGAGGATAGACAGCTTTCATTTGCCAAAGTGCGGCGTGTCAATGCAGGAATATGCATAAATGCATGACTTGCTTTTGCTCTGAGTGTTTCATTCGCATGACTTCCACGTTCATTCTTCAATAGCAGAAAAATAATGCCGACGTGGAAAAAGGGTTGTACATTATGTAAACTAGGCATATATATTCAGTTTTTTCTCCTATCCTCAACGAGGACCTTGAAGCTCCTTTCTCCCCTGATCGCAGCTTGCTGTTTTATGAGGATTTTTGTGCTGTCGTATGGCGGGAAGAATCCACAGCACGTTTCTGTCTCCATTTCAGAATTGTCTTGGTTGAGCATTAGTTGGGCGCGGAAATAGCAATTGCTCTCAGGATCTGACAATGTGGTCACGAGTTCATCGGTGTTGCTATCCTTCAATGATAATTTCTTGAGTGGAAGTTATATGTCAAAGCTCACATTGAATTGCTACAGGTTTTCTCATCCCTGATTATCAGATAATGAACTCTGAAAGAATCATAAGGCTAAAATGGGCAAACCTGGAAACATGGTTCAATATCAAGCCGACAGTAAACAAATCTTTATAAGGACCTTAGCTATGCAAAATGAACAGGACCGGATTAAGGGGGAGGCAAAGGGGGTTATTGCCCTGGGCCCCTGAAGGGAATTAAAAACGTTAAGTATTTGTGTGAAGTAGTAGGGGGGGGGGGGGGGGGGTTGCCCTATGAATCTGCTTGCCCAGGGCCTCGTAACTTCTTAATCCGGCCCTGAAAATGAAGCATTACCATGTGATCCTCCAAAGTCCTAATCCATGCAGAAAGTCACAGCAGCAGCTGCCATGCTTCTTGTCAAAAAGTGGATGCCAAATAGCATAAATCCTATAAAAATAGAACATCAACGACAGAATCTCTTTCTTAAGAAAATAAATTTAAGTAATATCATTTGTACTGGTAACAAAAATGGAAATGGAAATGAAATCAGCTTCCCTCTCAATCAGAGAAAAATGGAAGCTCTTTGAAATTATCTCTCAAGTCATCAGGTCCAAAATGCAAATCACCCTTAGAGACTTCATGAGATGATTCATTGAGCTCTGCATTTGAGTCTTGGGGAATGAAAAGCAGGGAAGGCAGCACTTCAGGTGTGAGTGGTTCTTTATGATATTGTTTCCAGTCACGGTCAGCCTCAAGCCATGCCACCTGTGGAACGGGGAGCTTTCGAAAGGCCATACAATGAATATGCCGACGCCTCTGCAAACTGTAGCGCAGGAATCCCATCCTTTGCAATGCAATTTTCCATGATTTCACCATTTGATCATTTCTTCCTCTGCGTTTTGAGTCTGGAGTTACAATGATAAGAAGTCCATTGGTCTGAAGCAGGTCAAAAGCCTTCTGGCAACTTGTGTACCTCATCAGAGGTACAGGGAGGTATTCTAAAAATAGGGAGAATACTACCACATGGAAGAAGGCTCTAGGAAATGCCTTTATTTCTCTCCCTGAGATGTCTGGAACAGATTCAGCTGATAGGTCCACCCTCAGGAAGTCACACATGTAGACACTCTGCAAGGGAAATGAAAGGCCTTGATATCATGGCCATCCATAGGATATTCAACAAATAATTCATTTTTAAATATGTCTTGTCACCTCTTTGGCTGGAGCAATGTCAATTGCCCATGTTTGAAACTGCTCTACTTCAGAAAATGGATTGAAGCAACTTCCCACATCCAGGAGACGTACCTTGACATCTGGAAACCTAGGGGAGAATGAATATGTGCATAGATCTCTTGTTTTCAGAATGGGCAAGAAACAAGAGGAAACAGAACATGGACCTCACCTGTAGAAATTCTCAGCTCCAGGTTTCAGCCCATGTTTCTGACACTTCTTATCATCTATCTCCTTGGCTTTGCAGATTCCCCCCTGGTAAAAGAAGTCCAAGGTTGTCTCCTTGCACCACCTCAACCTTGATTGTTCTGGATCTTCTTGAAATTTCTCATCCCAATGCTTTGTAGCCAGTTGTTCCATGCTCTCTGCATACTTCTTCAGGATCTCCTCATTCTTGCGATGCTCTTCCCAGGCCACTTCTGGATCTAGACATGGAGAAACCAGAAAGGAAATGTATTACTGTAACGCTTCTTCGTACGCCTAAGCCTCTTGGGACACAGTGACGCCTAGGTTGAAGTTAAGACCTAAGTACTAGCGACTTTGCTCCATACGAGACAATAAAGATCTCGACGAAAGACCATGAATCACTTTACCTTCCAGACGGCATCTATTCCTAAGATCTCGATGCGTTCTCTTCAGGAAGTCAGCCAGGGTCTGGGCATCAGAATTTGATCCCGGGTTCTCAGTTGAAGTCATTATTCAGCTTCACAGAAATGTCTGATGTGAGCTACGAAGGAGGCGGTCGGCCGGTTCGAATAGCATAAAACACCGCAGACAGCGATTGACAGTCGTTGAATATTCCATTGGAATTCCTTCCAACTTCTCTCTCATACTAACGCCTCCAGAATCCAACAGACCGCCGGTGGGCAGCGCCATAATGGCATCACGACTATAGATAGCAGAAGGCACACAGTTCAAAAAGGATGAGGCTGGGGAGCTTCACTGTTCGCAGTCAGCACTAGGCCTACTTCTGAGGCCATCTGTTCCCTGGCCTACCTATGAGAAGCCTGGTTCCCCAAGCTTGGCTCTCCTATGTAGTTGGTATAGAAAATAATTATTTTATAGGGATACATGTCATGCAATGCTGCTCGCCTTCTGGGCAAGAGGTTTTAGGCCTATTGTTTTGATCAAATGATATTTTTGTATTATTTCAAAAAGTCTCTTTGCATTCAGGCTGCCTAATACGGATCCTTCACCTACATATGTACACGTTTTACGTACTTTCAAATGAGAATGCAATATTGCAATCAGCTGTTGAATAGGGGACAAGATATTTCTTCATTACATTCATACCCTTGTGGTAAATGCTATGAGAGGGGTTGACTGTGAATCTAACTTTAATTTCTGATCATCCAGGTGTAGCGATTGAGCACACATAGCTAATGTATGTTAATGTTTAACTTAGTGACCCTTTGCCCAAAAATGTTCAAGTTAAGACTTCTGCCAGAGACCAGCATCAGTTTGCTTATTAGGCTCATCCTGGCTATTACTGTCCCTTTTAGATGAGTTTAGCATTGTTTTATTGAATCTGACAGGTTTTAATTGTGCTGTAACTTATTTTATTGGTGGGGGATTCCTACTAGGAAATACTTAGCCTGCCTTCAGTGTGATAAAGTGAAAAAAAAGTTGAAATCAATGGAAAAATATCAAGATCCTTTGAATGGTCTATTTTTTTTTTTACAATTTAAGGGTATATTCGGCTAATATTCTGCCATCCTCATTATTTGGTCTCATAAGTTAATGAAAACCAACCCTGCATAACTTTGAATATAAAATTTACCTTTAGATTGCTATAGGAGTACTTTAAATATTTCCATGTTGATGTGCTATTGCCTCCATTTCCATGGTCTCTGGAAAGTGGTAAACACCTTGTATCTCACTCCTTGCAGAAGCCTTCAAAGAAAGTCTGAAAGAAGTCTAACACGGGATAAAAGTCATAGATCTATTTGTGTTCAAGTCATGTAGAGTCTATTTTCATGCCATAACTGCATACTTGGCGATTTTAGGCTTACATCTCTGCTTTATTTTCCAGGTTAGTAGATGTCTTGCCATGAATTCTTTCACTGGACTTGATGGAAGCAGGAGGTCAAAACGAGTGAAAATAGATAGGAATGAACTCAGGGAGATACTTCAGGAGTACTGGGAATTGCCTGCAAAATACCGAGCGCATATTTGGCAAAAGGTGTTGCAACTTCCTGGCAATGGAGCATGTTTGGCAAAATTTCTAAAGAAGGGGAAAATTCATTCAGCATATGAAAAAATAGCTGAGCATTACCCTCTTGAAAACAAGGCCTTGATGTCCACCTTCCAAAGGTAAGTCTTAGCCTTAAATATGGGCTTTTGAAAAATTATCCTTGAGTTCTGTCACAAAAAATGGAGGTAAAACTTTTATATTTTGAAAGACTCATAATATTTCTTCTTTTTTTTCAGAGTCTGTTCAGCCCTTGCATGTTGGTGTCCAATTTTTGCAGCAGCTGATTATTTGCCTGTTTTCATCTTCCCTTTTGTTCATTTTTTACGACACAACATCTTGGCAGCTTTTGAGACTGTGGTCACTATAATTGGTGAGTTTGATTGATCCCCATTCAGCATGCTTTCAAGATCTCCACCATCAAGTTTTTCTCTCAATTTTCAATACTCATTGGATTGGAAGATGTGAGAGACTATTCATTGACAAAACTGTGTCTTCCCTAGAATATGGAAACTGTGTTTTTCTTCTCATTGGATGGGGTTAAAAATATTTCAAGAGGAACTGAATGAAGGCTATTATGCAATTGAGAGAGGTCAGTGTTATGGATGAATAAAATCTTTTTCTTTACTGTACTTTACATTTTTAAAGGATTTTACAGATTGGCAATTTTTTTGTGAGGGGGGGGGGGTAGAAATCAGGCTCTGGATTTAAGAAAGAATTTTGTAGCATCTAATGACTCTTTTCCTCACCAAGTTTTTTTTTCCCTCTTTCTCCTCAATTCTACTATAAGTTGAGACTGAAACATTATTTCATTCATAATCAGGGAACAAACTGTTAACTATGCATATCTAAGGGGAGTAATTATGCTATATCCTTGCCTTCCTGAGATGAAAATAATAAACTCACTTTTCCCATTTCTTTCTACTTTCCAGCTAGCTATTTCCTTATACCATAGGCTTATTTTCTTAGTCTCATTTTATTCATGATCTGGTTGATATAGTCTTGGAGAGGGTTCCTTGTATTTAAATTTTATTCTGGCTACTGGACTTTAACCCTTCAGTATTTTTTTGGTTTTACCCCCACTAGTGTGAGGATTGGAATCCCACACGACTACTACAGGGTTAAAAGCCACTTGATGATCCCATATGAATTGGGAATTGCTCACAATGTACCAGGACTCATTGAGTCATCAGACATTTTAGGGATAGAAAGTTCACAATATATCCTGATTCCCAAGAGAGTAGAATCTCTCTTCTTATTATAGTGAACTTGTGTGGAGACTGGTTTGAATACTGGCCACAGCTACCATTCCATGTGTTGGCATCAGTAGAAAGTCTTCTGCTGGAGCAAGATTCAAAGCTTGTGCAGCACTTCAGACAGCACAAGATTACTACAGCTCAATATGCATGGCCATTGTTGTCTACTGCCCTGTCTGAGGTAATATTCAGGACTTCAGCACTTCTATTTTATTTTTATTCTATAAATCCTTGAAAAATTTACAGCAGAAATTACTATGGTGCAGGTTCTCACCAAAGATGAATGGCTGTGCATTTGGGACCACATCCTGGTGAATCCATCCAGTTTTTTCATCTGCATTGTGGTATCCTACAATATTCTCCTAAGAAACTCTATTTTCCTGTTGTCAACTTCTGAAGAATTCAAAGTGAGTGTATTTAGAACAAATAATTTCAAACTATGAAGCTTTCACTGTATAATCCCACAATTCCATACATATTTATTTCCAAAACAAGTTTATTTTCTGTGGCAAGGTAAGCACAAATAGCTGCAATAGCTTTGTTTTTAATAATAGTGAAATTAGAAGTGAAGGGTATTATGATAGTTTATTAGAATTACCTATGGAATAATGTTTTAAGTTATACAGAGGGAGATAGAAAAGTAGCACTGTCACAAATAGCACATATATAGGAACTTTTTTGTAAGTAAATAGACCATATTTTTAAAGTAGGGTCATTCCATATAAACCAAAGTTGTTGCTTGTTCAGTATGGATTAGCTTGACTTTTGGAAATTTTGCTGTCCTATGGGATGATGGGTGTGACTAAAAATTTCAGCACAGTCTACCCAACCAGTTTGAAGGTATTGCCTCCCAAAATTTAAGGGTAAGGGGGAAACTGGTGATGACCCTATAATCGACTTCCTCTTTACCAGAGGTGCAATTAAACCCATCAATCACTCAAATGAAAGCTATTGGAAAGAGGATTCAGAAAATGTTTTAATTTTTGGCATGGAATTACTTCCTTAACCCAGTAACTATCAGAACCTGGATGGTCATATGTTTAACTCTATTTCATCTCATCAAAATACTTAGCCTTACTTAGTATTACATATCTTCATGAGAATACACAGAGTATTGCACTTTACAAGCACACATGGCTAAATTTTTGTGACAGGGTCCATTGGACCCAGAACAGTCATTACAAGGCTAAAAGTTAATTATGCAAGTTTTGAAGAAGAAAAAATGTGGGGCAGATTTTCCTGTGTGTGGGGGATGGGGAGTAGGATGGAGATGCAACTTCAACTTTTCTTGTGTGATAGATGCTCTTCAGGCCTTCATATTTATACCAGTTACAGGTTGGAACTTAAAAAAAAAAAAATTTTGGAAAGGAGATCCACTAAAAGAAGACAGACAGTTGGTATTCATCACATCATAGGCCATATTGTGTCCTGTCACTCCCATTGGTTGATCATTACAGGAGCTTGAAGTTTGAGATGGGAGCAATCTTGAGTCTGGTAGTATGTATGCCTGGCACTTCTTTCTGACCTTCTGTTTTGTAGAATCATAATTTTCTATTACAAAATCTCAATAATATAATAATATATGAGCAAAATAATTAGCATTTTGTAATAAAAGCCTAATGGTTTTTCTCTGGTCTAAAGAAATCATTGCTGCATTCAGATCCAAACAAGATTCTTTTATCATTTCTGCATGCAGGACAGACTCCTGGTTGACTTGACTGCTACTTGATTTCCTCTTCTTTTTTCCAGTTGTTTTATGGAAATGAGAATGCATTGGACATCAGGCAGCTTCTTAAGAAAGCTTACACCATTCACCAAAGTTTGTCATTGACTGAAGGAGCATCTAACTTCACTCCTTTGCCAACAGGGTCATATCCTATGTTCACAAAGTTTCCAGTCTATTCAGTCAATCGCCTTGTGAGTGCTCAGTCTTTATGACCTGCCCCAATGATTCTTCTCTCTATTTAGATAACTCAAAGTTCTTGCAATTGGATTTCAGATTGCCAAGAAAGAGGAAATCCAGAAAGAGGAAACTCAATTGGAGCATGAAGAAGAACAACTTCAGAGGAGAAAGACGGAGCTGGAAACTCTTGAGGCAGAGGAGAGAAGACTCATTGATGTTATGGAACATTTAGCTGGTTAGCATTTCTGGATATTCTGTACCCTGAATAGAAAAAAGAGAAACAATTTTTGGACCCAGGAACATGTAATCCATGCTTATCTCTTGTCCTATGTTCTCCTTTGCAAAAGAATCTGAAACCATGGCACAGAGATTGATTGAAGATGAGGAAAAGACCATAGGGAGGAAGAAAAGCAGGCTATCAAAACTGAGAAGGAGTGTTTCAGAGCAAGAACAATTTATACCCCAGTTGGAGCATGCAAGGGACTTGAGGCATTCTGTACTGTCTGCACAACAACGAGTTCATGCTCTGCAGTCAGAGCTAATGAGAAAGGTACTTTGTAATATGTGTTTTCTGGAATGTTCTGGAGCCTTTTCATGCAATGTAGCAATCATGCAATTTTTTTTTTTTTCTATGTGAAGCTTCAATGAGAAACTAAAAAGATGAATCTCCCTTTTAGTTGGATGGCTGCATGTTCCAAAAACTTCAAAATAATGAGGAGTTGAGTGATGTAATATGGGTCAGTGCAGGGTCTAATAGTGCATTGTAACTTAGTGAATACAGCCCAAATGCTGAAACCTCCTTTAGTTAACAGTCCTTTTAGAATACATGGATTCCTCTGGTGGAGAAAGAGTTCTTTAGCTTGAAGAACCCTTTTATCTCTCCTAAACGAAGTTTGTGCATTTGGAACTGAGTCCGTCAAGAACTCACGAGTGAAAATTTGGTTTTTGGAAGGGTTTGTTTTTTCAAAAACCTTTCCGGAATAATGGATGTGTGGTGAAATAGATCAGTGATTCCCAAACTTTCAACCTCTGCATACCACTTGCCTCCAGGGTGCATTTATTGCATACCACCACTTGCTCCACATATACATATCCCACAAAGTATGTAAATGTAAGACTAATACTTTATTATGCAAGTATTTTAAAATAAGTCTGTTTTGAAACCTCTTGTGTACCACCAGTGGTACTCGTACCACAGTTTGGGAACCACTGGCATAGATGAATATTTTGCTCTTTGAATATGAATAAATAAGGCACTTTTTTATACTTGTTATAAAACTGCAGTAAATGTTATTGTGAGAATAAAAGTCAACATGTGCAAAGGTTCATAAAGTAAGTGGCTAGATGCTTGCCTGCATCTTCAAGTGCCTCCTAATCTTTCATTTCTGATGGGATTCTCCCCCCCCCCCCCCTGAAGATCAAGTTTTAGGTCTAGTTTCACCTTGTGACTGGTTTCCTTTTTAGCGCAGAGAAGCAGCAGATCTGGCATCTGGATTTGACATCTCAACTGAGATGGCCTCTAGGAGTTCAAGGCTTCAAACTTCTCAAGCTACTCCAGAGGTTCTCACCCAACCTCTTGGGAGTAGGAGTCGCAAGAGGAAGGCCTGTTCAGGTGTGGTTGCCCAGGGCACTATTTTTGCTCAAAGGACTGTTGGTATTTCAAGGTTTATTTATGAGCAATAGTAGTGTACTAAATGCAACTAAAGCCTGATATGATATTGCAGCAAGAAGAGCACCTGAATGAGAGTAATGTGATTTCCAGTTTTTGTATTGGATTTGACCCCATCAAAAGTGCTCTTCTCATTTTCATCTTAGTCCTTTCCACAGAGTCACTCTCTGGAAGAGTGGCTCTGTGGAAAAGGCTTGTAGCATTGGGAATGTTCTTTCCATTTAGTCATATACTTGCATTATACAATGGGCAAACATTTTTTGTCTCTTGCTTTCTCAATGTTTCATTTTGCTTTGGAACAAATGATTGAAAGATGAAAGATTGTTCAGATCAGCATTACTTGGATTTTCTCTACTTCTGAGTGAGTGCTTGCAACTTGCAATCTGGATTGCACTCCTCTTGTAATCCTAATGTTGAGCCACTATCTTGTTCTGATCCTATAATTCACACAAGTTTAGATCTTCATTGTATGGTCAAATCCTGTGTTTCTTAACCTTTTTCCCATAGAAATCACTAAGGGGACTCCCAAAGATCTTGAATTGTCCCCATAGTATTCAATTTAAAACACCTTTGTGTTGTGTATTATCCCTGTCTGAATGTACAAGGAGTGTCTGGAAAGTTTCTGCAAACATCTAATAAAAACTAAGCCATTGTTATAACTACCAAAATCCGTACTTAGAAATGTCACACCCCCCTTTCCCCTGAAAATTATTCAGTTTGAATCTATGCACTTCTGCCATTTGGAGGGCAATGATTGTATACCTCTTCAGTAGAAGCTTGTAAAACTTTCTGGACACCCCTCTTAAATTAATGTGCCTATGAAAAGAGAGGGAAAAGTGGGATTCACAAATTCTAAGATCAGAAACCTAGGTTGAATCAAATTGAGCACGTCTTTCACTTGCATCTTCATGAAACATCCAATTGAGCATGGGATGTGTATTTTTATCCCCCCCCCCCCATATCCTATAAAATGTCATTTTATGTCATGCCTGGAAGTGGGGGGAGGAGAAAAGAAAAGATGGCATAGTTTAGTGGTATGAATGATTTTGTGTATTTCTGTGAAATGCAGAGAATTAATTGGAGCCTCTAGACCAGTGCTTCTCAACCTCCCTTTTACTCCCATAGAACATCCATGTGTTTAGTGTGCTGTGGCACACCGGTTGAGAACCACTGCTCTAGACAATAGCTGCTGGCTCATGGAAACAATTTTTTTTATAAATGAGGAAGTACCCAGAGACAAGGTGACTCTCCCTCAGTGCTCCCCTTGTAGTATCTGAGACCACATGAATGAGTGTCAGTTACTGATTGTTCTGATAAGTTGATATTTGGGAAAAGCCAGTGTCATATGGAAACACATCTCTGACATCTTATCCTTTTTATCCCAGCAAAACTTCACCCAGTAGAAAATGGAATTTCCTCATAGAGAAGATGCTAAATGATTTTTCAGTTACATTTCAATGTGAAATATGATTTTTTTTATTCAAGGGGTGAACCAAGAGCTCCAAAGTGCATAATTAAGACCTGGCTAAAAGTATGGCTAAAATGAAAATACATAATTCCAGATACCTCAGCAGTCATATCTAATGCTAAAGACTGTTTTATTTTCAGGTTTGACACCTTTGACAAAGGCTTTGAACATCAGAGCTCAGATAGCTCGGCGCAACCTACGTAGGAGCCTGAAATGAACCCTATCCCAGGACCTTCCTTCTTTGTGAATTGTGATTCGTGAAATATTGTCATGCTTCTAAGTGTTATGAAGAAAACTATGGATTTTTTTTTAGTAGTTATTGAAGTTTCATTTTATTTTATTTTTTGTCACAAGGAGTTGAACAGTAGCAAACAAGGAGTTTAACAGTAATGGTTGCTACTTAAAGCAAACTACAAGGCAAGCTGGATGTGGGGAATATAAATTTTCATAATTCAGGAGGCCCTAAATCCAGATTATATGCTATTTAAATCTCTAAGCATTTCACCAACATTAACAGTATTTTATTCTCCCTAATATACCCTGCCATTTTGCTATTAAAGGTACCTGCAGTTGGAGCTCAATCCCAGCTGGCAACCTATTCCATTCGCCACTTATCGTATAAGAGAAGAAACCCGCTTTCTTTCCTGCCCAAGGCTTATGTAACTTTGGACAATGCCCCCTTGTATGAAATGGATTCTATCGAGTGAAGATCCATTTGCCAATAAATTACAATAATGAGTGCAATTTCCAGGAGAGAACTATTTGCTTGAGTCGCCGTAAGCCAGTAATGTTTTTTTCAGTAATGGTGAAATGCAAAAGAAAATCTGCACGCTGAAGGTCGACCGTTAACAGGATGAACGCTTGCACTGTAAGTGTCTCCCTTCGCCTCTGACAGAAAGCAATCCTCGCCTCCTAACCCGGGGAAGGCTGAGTGCAGGGAGGATTCACGTCACTGATGTATTCGCGATCCTGCCGAGCTTGCATCCATTGCCCAAGATCGCGTACACTGGTAGACGGGCAACAAACTCGAGCTTGGCAGGTGGTATACAGAGCCTCTCGTGACTGATTCCCGATGTAGTCCGTCCACCTTGCACGAAGCCTACCAACTATTCTTTCGCCGGTCATTTTCTATTGGATAGCTTTGGAAATCTCTCGGGAAACGTATCTAAATCAACAGGTTTGGGATCTCTCAATCCGAATGCGTAGCTGCTTGACATGGAGGCTCTCACAGATGGCAGCACTTCGCATCTTTTCACTCGCCTTGAAATTGGCCACCCACTGCAAGAACTCATCGTGGCAGCTTGTATCCGTGACCCGATCCTTTCGGTCATTACCCACAGTTCATGACTATAGGTGAGGGTGAGAAGGTAAACGCTCTTATATGTAACACTTCGAGCCCTGCTCCCTTCATATGTCGTTCAACGCCCATAGCGCATTCATATTGCCAACGCTCAAAGTGTTGAAAACCGAAACTTTCGCCTCCTTAGTTCTCAGGTTTGGCAACTACAGTCCTCCAGAGTTCCCGTAAAACTGCGAAAGCCCTGGAGATGCGGCTTCCAAGCTCGTTTCTGTATAGCCCGTCACTTGAGAACCAAACCTCAGGGTAGGCTTACTTAAACCTTTTCCAGCGGAGCACCCCAAATATGTAAGGCGCGCTTTACAGGACTTTTCGAAATTATCATGATCTGCGTTTTGGGGACCCTCATTCCTGTTCCGGCCGCAGCACATTCCGAGTCGAACCGGTCGAGCACGTGCTGAAGTTCCTGCCGAGACCGGCCGAAAGGATGGAATCCAATCCTTCTGGCATCTAAATTTCCCATGCTACATGTGGCAATGTGCCAACTGTGTGCCTCAGAAATCCGACCCATCCTTGATTTGTACCACACTAGGTGTCAGCAGTTTTACAAAAGGCAAGTGGTCTATGCAGCACCTTGATTTTTCGATTACCGAACGGAAGAACTGTTCATAAATCAGCACAAAACGAAAAAACGACCACAGTAATCTCTTGTGAGTTGGTAAAAATGTAATTCACACTGCAGCGGGATGCCATTGAAGCTCTTGTAATGTTTCCGAGGATATCGGTTTTTAATAACTTTGTCTCGTCTCCCATGGAGACATCTTGCATTCGTCAACATGCACGTGCTCTACGGATGAATGAGCAATCGACGATCTAAGAATAAATATGCACAGAACCATTTTCCGATGGACCAGAGTACCAGAGAATTTTCCACCGCTGCATATAGTGTTGCAGCTACGCCGGTCTGCTTACCACCAGGCTGCCTAGCCAATCCCCACGCGGAATAGTCTCTGCTATATACATTCAATATGGCGCTCCGCTGCGGTGGCACGTGTTCTTCTGCCGTTGCGAGACCGAATTACTTAGGAAGTTGAGAGTTGGCTATCATGAAATATGAACGTTGAAGCAACCCCAACCAATTACTGTGCTCAAACGTTCTCTTTGGCATAAGATGCACGTTTTAAATTCGCAGCTGGTCCTAGCACGTGGAAGAAATTGCGCTGTAATTAATGCGGAATGACTTGGGCGCCTAAGTGTGTATCGTGTATCAGGATTATGATGGAATAAAATTAATCTTATTGCCTTTGTCCTTTGTGTGGTAAGTAGTCCTGTGACTACCAGAACGCGGATAGTCCTTTGTTTAGCTCTTAAATCTCTTCATTACAGTTCATTACAATTACAGTTTTTTCACTTAATTGTTACATTTTCAGGTAACTTCAACACCCGTATATAGCACTTCCCAATCATGGGTGTCACAATGAATTAAAAAGGCCTTGGCCTAAGCTGAAAAAATGTATAGCATAAAACATGGAAGCACTCTAGACCTTACACCATATACTATTTGTTAAGAAAATATTTGGATCATATTCAGGTGCACTGAGGTGCTGGCTTCATTCAGTAGGCCTAGACGAAGGCATCAGATGCTAGTCTAATAGTATAATTGAATTTCCATAGGTCTAGATCTAGAATTTTTATGGTCTTGCACTTTGCTTGTTGCATCCCAGGTTTATTTCTGTATTTACCAACCAGCCTGCAGCCTAACTTACACTTCACAGTTACCTCAATAGTTAGTGTGCATAACAGTAGGATCCACAAACCAGTAGGCTACATAAAATGAGAAAGGAGTGTGCCTGGTTATTGCCTTGGGTTGCCATAATTTAGACTCACAAGTCAACTGACATGACTGGCAGCCAGGTTCTGATGTGTGAAGTGTTGAATGATTGTTGTATCTTATACATTTATGGGCCAAACCAGACTCCTGTTTTCTTGTAGGAGGAAATTCACAGTACAGATTATTTGGTAATTGGAGGTGTATACAGATCAGATTCTCAGTTCATCATGTAAATCGGTGGTGTTCAACCTATAAGCTGAATTAAGCCCATAAAGGCCTCACTTGCAGCTCATGAAGGTAAAACATTGTTTCTAATGAAGTATGTAAACCTTTTCAGTTCAGCATAGCCCACATAAGGTTGGTCACTTCTGAATGTACTCCCTGACTCAAAAGTAAACTTTGAGTACCACTAGTGTAGATAGTAGAGGGCTATTTAATAATAAAAAATATGGGTTCTTACACAAATATGGGAACAACATGTGTCCTTGAGCATGTTAAGTGACTTCTTGATGGATTGCTTATATCTGGTACTACCCATCATCCAGGTATACTCTGTGGACTGAATCATGGTTCAGTCAGTCATCAGATCACCTCATATTATGCGGTGTCTAGTGGTTACAAGCTCAAAGTTAAAGTGCCTCCTGTCCCCAAACTGCAGTCAACTGGGAGGACACATCAGAATCCCATGTGCTACATCTCCTCTTACTAATGTGTCATCAATATTGGCAAGAACCTATGGGTTGAAACATGTTGGAAGCCACTCCACAAGGGAGAATTGTTACGCCTTGTTCAGTTCTTCAAAAACATTTTTGCCTTCCCTGGAATGCACTAGAGCAGTAAGGACAGGGAGTAAGAAATGGACTCCTGGTGTTCCTGTCTACAAAGTTCCAATGGAAGATCAAGAAGTTATGGTGGAAGATTCTGGAGAATCAAAGCAGGTCACTCGAGGTAGGCTCATTGGCATTAGATTGTATATTCATGCTTTTAAGGATATTAGAGGCCATAGAAAAGTTTCAAGATTATGCATGATCATCCTGTTTATGATGATCTAAGGTCACTTCTTGCATGTTTGGTGCTTAGACTCTCACAAAGAATTAGTTATATGAAGTCCCTATTGGAAACAGGAATATATGGGCTTGAAGACTTTCATGCTAAAAGACTTTTTTTACACGCTCAAGCCTACGACTGGTGCCCACCAAATGTCAACCAAAATGTGTCTAACCAAAAATTATCCTTGATAAATGCTGATGCCAGGTTTTTGTTTCTTGATCTTATTACAGAAGTTCTCACCAGGATTAATGAGCAGATAAAGGATCACTCTCATAGCAGACTCTTTGCTGTCGTGAAAATGGCAAGTTGGCAGTACAAGGTGACTGTCAATGACCTCATTGCACCTCAAATATGGCTGGAGGCAGATATAGGAGATAGGATTGTTCTAGAAAAGGTGAATGACTTAAAGTTGTGTCCATAGTAATGTAGTAGCATCCTCCTTGACTATGACTTCAGGAAAGAATGTGTATCTGCACCAGGTTCTGCTTGTGGGTGGTAGGGAATGGTCATTGATTGGACAGCCTATCCTGCCAAAAGATTTGGTGAGGATAGAGGCAACTGTAGTGGAGAAGACACTCACTCATACCTTCACATCTTTTTTCATGATCAAGAGAAAGCGTCACCGGCGAATGCATTGTAAGAGTCTCATCCTTCATTCAATGAGAGTGAATCCATTTGAACTATTGTTAAATAATTTTCACTGATGAATGCTTTTGATTCCTGCTTCCCAGTTTTCAAATACCCACTGGCTGTCCTTCGTATCAACAGTATTGAAATGAAGAGGCCTCTTCACTCTCCATAATTCCTCTTGTGACAGTCCATGATGTTCTTGGTGAGTCAAGATGAATTTTCTGATGGAAAGTTGTGATGACAACAATAACCTGAATGGTCTTGATTTCACAAGTACAGGTCTTGTCATAAGAGAAACTAACTCCTAGTCTGTCTCAATCCAACAAAACACCCATGTTCTCATTACATATGGGGACAGTGGAAACAGGACAGTTTTCTCTGTATAAATTATGCCAACTTCCCTGTTGTATTGGAGGTGTATTTTCTTCAATAAAAAAAAGTCATTGATGCAAGAAGTGGTATACTGCTTTGTAATTCTATCATTTTCAAAGGATGGAGAATATCCTTGTGGGTTGTGGTAGTCTATGACTGATATCTTATTTGAAAGCGTACTTCAAAAGTTCATTATCAAATGTAATGAACTTTTCCATCTAGTAGCTAGTAAAATTATATTCAAATCTCAGTGTAGCAAATGGTGAAAAGTGACTTCTCTAAATAAATAAAACTGAAAGAGTTGCTAAAGAGAATTTTACTGGCATTCAGTATAGGCATCAGACAGTTTGTTTGAAAAAAAAATTGCAGGTATGGAGATTTAGAGAAGAATCAAATGTATAAGTGACATTGTTAGTACTATTATTATCTAAGTACTGGAGAATCATCAACGTTATTGTAGGGAAAGAAAGGTTGTCAGAGTTGGGAAGTCCAAAATGAGGTCAGATATTGGAAATGTGAAATGGTAATCAGAAAACAAGCAAAGTAAGAGTGTACATATTCATCATTTAAGCTCTTCTCTCCTGGAGACATCTATTGTCTTTACTCTTTGTGACATCACCCATCTGCTCATAGTACATTACAACAAGCACAAGATGAGATCTGGATAGTGAGTTGACACCTGGATGAAGACTGAAACTATAGGCACATGTACTTCTTTTGAAATATCAGTGAAATGTTCCCCCTCCAGCTAAACATCATTGTTCAGCCTGCCATAGGAAATGAAGACAGAGGTGTCAGCTTAAGGGTTGTGTGTCATTGTCTATGTGCATCCTCATAGGTTTTCCTTCATGTCACTTTTAGAAGCTCATCTCCAAAGTTGGACCTGAGTCCCAACCTTTGAGCCAAATATAAAATCACTTTGAACAGTTGTGACCTCATATGGTAACGTAGGTTTTCATTGATTTTATCTTCCCTACCCCATCACTTCTCTACTGCCATATTCAGCTGACCATCACCTCTCTTTTTCATGTTTTTCATGCAGTGAAGGAGCCTTATCATTCATATCAAAGGCTGCTGTTCAAAATGGTTTAGCAACAATGAAGCTTCAGTATTAGGGAAAAGAACCAACTTCATATATGATGTTCCTAAGTAAAGTCTAGAGGCCACATTCCCTCCTACACTCTCTCTCTCTCTCTCTCTCTTACTCACTCAATCTCTATCTTTATCTTTATCTCCCTCCTCCTTTTGGGACATCAATTGTTTAAGTCAGTCAATAGGTCGATGGCCACTTCTACAAGAAACCTTTATCTCAAAGTGAATCTGCTTTATGATTGTCATTCAGAGGCAATATCTAGCGATTGCTGACTAGAGCTGCCCATGACTATGTTATGCCTGGTCAAGGCTTGGGCTGAAATCGCGAAATCAGTCTCATTGAGTTTCAGCAAAGAATATGCTTTTTTTAATTATTCGGGAAGAGCTAGTTGCTTAAGTGAAAATTGAGTAAGCAAGAAAAAATCAGATTTCGGCCGGGCTCTTTACAGAGTGATAAAATCAGGATTCAGCCTTGGGCTGGTCCAGCATTTCAATCGCTGCTATATTGCTCGGGGGCAGATTTTCGATTGCCCAGAGACCGTCAGTATAGTGTCTCGAAGTCTCGGCAACACGAGGGATAGAGCTCCCATAGTGAATAATACAAAACTGCGTTCCCGCTTGCGTTTGATTTCAGCTCCCAGCTACCCGAGTATTCAAATTAATGCACAGAACCATACTAGATCGTCCACGGGGATTCAGTCACGGTCCTGGCTGCATTGCACGCCAACCTGCTCTGTCCTGTCATGCTGCAGCTCCCTCCTACGTCTGGCCACGGCTGACCTTCCATTTCGCATTCTTTTTATCTCCCTTCCCCGTTCCTACAATAAAAAAATAAAGGGTGTAGCAGAGTTGATCTCTATCAATGTGAGCGCCAAATGGCAAATGCATGTCGGATAGCGTCACCGTTATATCCATGTTTGCAGAACAAATGTTCTTTTTTTCATCCATCTTCTCACAAATCCTCCTTTTTGCTGTGCTGGTGGCATGAGAAAATTGGCTTATCACAAAGAGGTCACAGCTCTCCATCGCTTGATCCTCAAGTGAAGGGAATTGAGATGTGAAGGATTTTTACTGGAAATTGTACAGGAGGTGCTCGTATGTGTATACATCGAGTTCTCTCTTATCGATAGATGAAGTGTCTGCCCTGTTGAGAGTGGATATTGAGGACTGGAGGGTTTGTCTCTCGATGCAAAAAAATAATAATAAATAAAATAAAGGAAGACGTGCGTGTGTGAATGTGGCCTGGCTTTGAACGCAGTATATTTTCCAAGAAACGAAAAATGTGTGTCCGACCTCTTTTACGCGAAAAAAAAAATAAATTAAAAATCGTTATTATCTCTCACTATGTGGTTCGTTGATGACATAGGGCGTGTCACCGGGCCTCCCCTTCGTTTACAACAGGGGTGTCAAACATACGGCCCGCGGAGGTAGTTCATCCGGCCCGACGTCTGTTCTTGAAATTTCCGCTTGGATTAACTGTTAGCAAAAATTTCGGGGGAAAATTAAGGGTGCGGCCCGCAGGCATCTGCAGGGGAAGGAATGCGGCCCGCCGACCGATTTGAGTTTGACACCCCTGTTTTACAAGAATCTGTAGAGTTAAGATCCGCACTGCTCGTGGTCCCTTCCCAGGCGACAAAAATCGGAATCCAGTATTACATAACCCCGCGTAAAAATCACTCCCTGCAGCTGAAACATCCATCGAAACGAATGCTGGCATGGGGCATAATGTCTCAATTCTCCGTTCCGCAGAACACGTAGGTTAACGGCCGAGGATTTTTTTTTACACGTTTCTAGCCGAGATTATAGGTTTCTCGCATTCCCACAGACAGAAAGAAATCTTCACTTTTCACGCGATTTTCAACGACTGCATCGAATGATGGGATTGGGCATCGGGCCGCTTCACTTTATCTCGACTTTTTCACGGAAATGCACCAGGAAATATGCATGCGTGTGTAAGTGTTTCCAGATTTCCATCCCGGAAAAACGTTAAGAGGCAGTTTCTTATCTCTTCCGTTATTGAGGGGGGTCCCAGCGGTGCTAGCGGTGAAACTAATTATTCAAAAATAAAAATGGTAAAACGTTAATTTGCGCTTTTTTTCTGTGTCCAAACATGCGATTTTGGTATAACCAGCGCAATAATTATTTTATTGAAGTACTTGAAGTACTCCCCTCCATAAAAAGTGATCACTGAAGACCTCAGTAACGGAAGGGTAAAATATGGTGACCACCTGGATGAGGGGAAGGAAACTAGTGGAGTGTAGAAATTTCCAGATACCTGACGCTGGACACTCCTAGATGACTATATTCACCGCTACCATCTCCTTCGTAATCACACACTAAGGGGGGGGACAAAAACGGAACTGATCCGGAAAAAATGGAACATGTGGTCACCCTAGTATTAATTCAGCCAGAGATAACCTCGCAAGCACTGTCCACATGACGATATTTGGGGTCTTGACTTGGCCAAGATTAAGTTCAATTTGGATTCAATGAAATTCTCCGAGATCAGGATGCTTATGATGTTATTCTATTTTAATATTAATTGCAAAGGTAGAGTCTTTCCAGCTGTCCAGCGTAACGGCAGTAAAAGGCCAGGCCTTTTCCACAAAACTGCGTTATCCATATTCTAATTTTATCTAAATGTCTCCACATTGTCTAACTCAAAATCCACTTCGCGGAGCTTCTTAATTCCCTCTTTAACTGTGACTTAATTTCCGGGGCAGCTTTATCCGAGACAGTCATCGTTGCATCGCATCTCCCCCAACCCAAAGAAGGCCTCAGAGGCCATCGACCTCATTCACCCGTGATGCCCCCTTCGAAAGTGCTCCGGAGAGCCCGAGAGCTCCCTCACTGTCATAAACCTCCTCGGTCGAGAAGTGCTCCTTCCCGGCGAGGCTGCCCCCAGAATCGCCTTGCAGCCATGCTCGCGTTAACACGGAGCTCTTGTAAGTCACAAGTGACAGGATGAACGCACCTGCATCGCTAGGGGCATGCTATCAGGAGTTCGCACACGTGGGCAGAGTTTGCATAGCCCTCAGAAAGTTCAAAGTCGAAATTGAAACACCTTCGAGGGTTTCTATAGGTTTTCTTTATTTTGATTCTCGTTAAAGTCGAAATGCAATTAAGATTGAGTCGAGAATCGTTGTGAAGAAGACTTATGGTCAAAATTAAGTGTGAGTCACGTTTAACCCATTTCGTCTCATCGTCCTGTTTTGTAGGACGGCAAATTTTGAAAATTTGATGGCAATGTGTAAAAAAAAAATTTCTAAGATGAAAATTATTGCCGCAAAGCAGAACTCTTCCTTATTCTACAATAATTGTTTCATCGTTTGTGCACAATATTTGTAGGAAAGTATGATATTTTTACATTTATGTCCTGCAATCCGATAAATTCCACAGAAAAAAGGGACTTAATGGGTTAAGCATGAATATAGCCGAAATAAAGTTCAATTTTTTTTTTGTTAAGACCTCAGGCTCGTCAATCCCAAAAGTGAGTCCAAACTCAATGAGAAGGTAAATTCGAATGATTCAAACGGGATTCGAAGTCGCTTTTTGGTACGAGGTGAGTCCAGATTCAAGTTGATTGCGCTCGATTTCAAATCCAAATGATGACGACGCACGCAGTCTCGGTTGAAGAAATTTCACGGGCTGTGCGCAATGGGCGGCAGCCTTAGACTATCATTGTGGCAGGATGCAAAAATAAAAAATAAAATATATTCGGCCTCGCGAACTCATCGGAATCGCGACCGGAGGGGAATAAGAAACACCTGGCACGTCGGGGCCTTCCCGTTCGAGCTTGCGACAGAGGTGCTCTGGTTTCTGGCTTCTGGCTTTTCCAGGATCGAGAGAAAGCGCGTGAGAGCAAGATGGTGATCGGGACCGTTCAGGTGCCACAAACAGGTGAAGAGTTACGAGGCGAAATGAGCTCGGGATACAGGAGAGGACTCCCGGTTCATCTCTTGAGCATCTTAGATTCATGCAAACTCAAGGTCGCTCTCTATACGCATGACCCGTAAAACTTCTCGCTCGCGTGGCTAATGGCGCAACAGAAACCTTCAGACACGAGTCAAACGCCTTTCCTGGTACACATGGTGCATCAGGCACACAGACTATCATGGAAAAATTCACGCATGGGTAACTTGCTAACATGGGTAACAGGAAGCTTACCTCAACGACAAGATAAACCGAAGGCGGTCGAGGTTGCCCTGCCGCCATCTCAATGTTCCAATTAATGTTTCCGCGTCCCTCATCAAGCGTGGTTCGACTCGTTTAAGAGACTTTTTTTCTCCTTGCTTCAGCGACGATAGCATTGGATGAATTTTTCGGTCATTTCTTCCGTTTACTGCTATCGACGTCGACACCCACCGATGAATGCGGGATCGTGACCGAACATCGGCTAAATACTGTCATCGGTACACCCGTGTTAACGGGCGATTCCTCTCGTAATTCCTCGAGAAGCGAATGACAAGGCCAAGACAAGAACCAGACCACTATTCACGGCTCGTGAGTTTCCCTGCGCGGCGGGATTCACTTTTTATTTCCATTTTCAAACGCGGAGCGACCAGCTGGCTCCCCAGATACGAATGCGACTGAACGCATCGGTTCCACAATGAAAGAATTAAGTGTCGACGAGAGCCTCGCGCGAGAACGACACATTTCCACGCCTGTTCTAGTTCATTCATGCCTGGAAAAACTTCAAAGATATTTGAGGCTCCTTTGAAATCGCATTCAGGCCATCGGTGGAAAATATACAAAGTACTTACAACATGATCGTTTTCTGAGGAGAAATAAATCACACACGTCAAGATGATGTCGCACTTTTATTTTACCCCCAATTTCAGGGGTTAAATCCTCTCGTCACACCCTTTATATTGGCCTTGCATCCGATGGAGGTCAGATGAGCACGGAAAGCCATCAGTGCGACGACCGAGTCGTCCGAATTCGAAGGCCCCCCCCCCCCCCCCCCCCTGAGGACTCCTGTGGAGGGGGGAGGGGGGAGGGGGAGGGTGTTGGACTCCAACCTCGAAGTGAATCATCTTCAGCGTTTCATTCGAGTGGCATGGCGAGGTGCGAGGGCAGTGCCTTCCTGGTGCCTTCCTGGTGCCTCCCTGCTCGTGCTGCCACGTCTCGGCTGCTATTGTGCTGCTCGATCTCACGATCTCTGAAGTTTATGAACGTTTCATCACCCGATTTCGATTCCGATATGAACAGAGCACCTACTTCTCGGGTTTTAAATAGGAATTTGAGCATTGGAACGCAATTTGTTTTGGGTGGCAAATCGTGAGTGAGACAGGTTTCACAGAGTTGTACGTTGATTGATGCAAAATTAGGAATCGGTTCGTGGATGGAGGTGAGATCATGGAATGGCACATAAATAAATATAACATTGTAGAGTTTATGGGAAATAATTTAGGTATAGCGAATTGAAGTAGCCTATTTCTTCATCCAGCTTCAGATGAATGTCAAATAACTCACACCGGAAATCAGGAGAGTAAAACATCCGATATCCAATAAAATATCTGATATCCGATATAAGTCGGTATCAGCAAATCCGATATGTCATTGCGATTTAACATTGTTGCACTTTTAATTGCAACCCACCGGAACCAGGTTCCATTTGGTATAATTATTTGAGAGTGTATGAGAAATTTCACGGAGGCAAATGATAATTTTTGGAGTGGAAAATCTCCCCCTAAAGTGACCGGCACGGACCACCGAGTCATCTAAGAAGCATGAGCGGAAAGGCGTGACGCATCGCGAAAAGCAAAAGTGCATTGCATCGGCGGACCATCATCTGGTAGACTCTCACAATGGAGTCGCGGTCCGTAAATGAGCTGGTCATACCATACGGCGTCGGTCGCGCGACCCCCACGTTGAAGGGGGCGGCGCGTCCCACGGATGATGCGAAGCGAGAACGTCTGAGACCGTGCGCGCTGCCATGCCTTACCTCCTCACGGGACGCCGCGCTGCCATGCCTTACCTCCTCGCGGGGCGCCGTGCTAAGCGGTTGCCGTTTGTCGCGTCACCCATTTATCGGTGACATGAACTCAGAGATAATTTCAATGAAATACTGACAGAGATACGCGTCATTACTTGGAATCAGTATCTTGGAAACGCCGGGTACAATAAAAAAAAAAAGATTTTTTTTTTTATCCCTACGGTTAATTTGAGATTGACAGTACCTTGACGGATATGGGGATGGCACTCCCTGAATTGGACGCATTTGCATTGCGAGCGTGCTCAAAATTGACGCCATAGCGCCCCATTATGAAGGGTCGACTGGTACGTCCTAATAATAGGTAGCGGATACGTCCCAATTGCATAAATAAGGGACACCGTATAAAAAAAAACGGTGCAACCTTCCTCGGCCTCTAATTGGCCGGTCTCCCGGAAGAGTTCTGACCTGAGGGGGCCGTTCATCAGACCGGTTCAGATTCCACCCTTCCACCTCCCCTTAATAATGAGGGAAACCGCGCTAATTACGATCCTACAGATAAAAATAGTCTCCGATATAGATAGTCCCGCCCGGGCAGGAAGAGTTCGGTCTCCCGTGGTCTCTTTCGGCTGGCCGCTCCCACCGGGGCCGTTTCGCCTCGGTCCACGTGCCTATCCTTCCGGTGCGAAATATTAATGTACATTTGGCGTAAATCATGCTTGTCCTCTCGAGACATCGCGAAGTGCCTAACGGCGAAATCCGATGGTGAAGGAGCTGGCTCGTGCGTTTGAGCGTTCGGCCGTGACAAAAGACGAGATCCAACACGGAAAACGCGAACAGGGAAAAAAAAACGCACCCCGGGCATCCGCCGGGCATCCGCCGGGCATCCGCTGAACATCCACCGGGCCTTCCCGACGTCCTTCGCTTGCAGGTCGAGCGGCATCCGCAAAGGAATTCCAGGAGCAAGCGACGCCCGAAGTAAATCTTTCTGGAATTTCCTCGTCTCTCATGAATTTCCCTCTTGCCCGCCTCCGAACCATTTCCTCTCTAAACTCGCGGAATCGCGCGGTCATTCGAACATCGCGCCGAATTCGCGTGTTTGCAGAACAATTTGCCTCCCGACCGCCCCTAGAAATCGCGTCGATCGTCGTGCGAGGGAAAAAATATTCCTCGGGCATTTCCGATGGGACTTTCTCACGCGAAAAAGCCCCCCAAAAAAAGCATTTCGTCGGCTTTCTTTCGCGGGAATTCCTTTTCCCTTTCCGAATCGTTGAGATCCCGATGCGAATTCCTGGCGGAAATTCATTTGCCGCCGGCAGCAGGTCAGAGGCGAAAATTTTCTTCGGGTCAAATTTTGAGGCCGACGCTCCAAGGACTCAGAAATTCGAGAAAAAAAATTAGCACAAAATTTTTACATGCAGTTTTTTATTATTATTTTTTTTTTTAAACCGGAATTTCCTCTCATTTCCCTTCGTCGTTTTTCGTTCAGCGAACAATTAACGAGGACTTTCGCGCGAGTCTCGACGATTCGACCCTTAATTTTTTTTATTTATTTATGAATAAAATAAACCCATGCCCATAGCCAATACGACGCATTTCATATATACCGTATGTGCGATTTATATTTTTCGAGCCGTGAGGTTGGGAATCCCGCGAGGAGGAATTATACCATGAAAAAAATACACACAAGACATAAATTTCTGTAGTGAGAAGGCATTCAAGTTTCTGCACTTTTTCTTCTCATCGTAAATCTTTGATTACTTCGCGAGATTTCCCATACGGGATCTCTTTCTTCCTTTGATGAAAGGCGATAAAGCGTGATGGAGACGACGCATCTCAGTCTCTTATATAATACGAAGGCAAATCATAGGGGTAATAAAACAAGCAAGACAGGCGGATGGGATGGAATGCATGCCCTGACCGGTGGGGGGCAAGGGGGGGCAAGGGAGGCAAGGGGGGGGGGCAAAGGGATTGCTCTCACCTTTCGTTCAATCTGGAACTTCGTGTCGAATTTTGACTCCCGTCTTATCGGGGGTCAAAAATCGACACGACTTAAGCGACTTAACGGCCATCGAGCTTAATGCTCTTCCTCTCCGGAACGCTGACTTGCTTTCACAATCGAAGAATATTACCAAATAATCTCTCTTTTTTTTTTGGAGGAAAGTTTCAAGGAACTGAGGCAGAATTCACGATGGAAAATAAAAATGTCAACGACTTTCTCACTGAGAAATTTTTCTTCTGGAATCGGCTCTCGAGTTTGAAGTTCCCGAGAAAACTCAACGGTTTAAACGAAGACCAGAGAAAAGAAAAAAGAAAAGGAAAGGAAAGGAAAGGAAAGGAAAGGAAAGTGGCTCGAAACGAGGCAGAATTCCCGGTGCCGTTTTCCCCCCGGAAGCGACCACCGGATTCACCCGAGATAACGGGATTCGGTCCAGGTGGAATCGGCTCATTCATCCTCGGAATGAGCCAGGAAAAACGGGGCACCTCTCCGCTCGAGCGGAGTGGATCCATAGCAATTCGGCTCCCCGACCTCGCAAGTCCCGCTCAGTCGAAGCAAAAGTCAAAATATAATTAATTAATTAATTCTTAGACCCAAGCGACATCGTTAGAGGCTTTCAAATTTCACCGTCAATTCTTGAGTTTTTCGGTAACGACGATAGATCCCCGCCCCGCCCCACCCCGCCCCGACATTGCATTCACGCCCGGGCGTGAAGCGTCCCCGCGCGAAAGGCGAACCAGTCCTTCGAGAAACGAAAAGGGTTTAGCGGTCCCGAAAAGGTCCCGGAGCCCCGTTCCGGGACCCCAAAACGAGCTCGAACCGTCGATAGACTCGCATCGCAGCCCCCGCCTTCCCTCACCCGCATTCGTTCCAGCAAGAACCCGTCAGAACCGAGAAGCAGCAATTAATTGCGGCTTACATAATGCCTTAATGACGGGGCACCCAAGCCGCAATGAAACGATTCCTCCGAGGACAACGGGGCAACGGAGCAACGGAGCCCCCCCCCCCCCCCTCCCCCGTACACGTCGCGGCACCGAATAATTCCTCGCCGGATCGTCGTCGGGGATGTCCCGAAATGCCGCAAAAACCACCGACCTCGGTGAAACTTTATGAATTTGACCCTTTGACGTCCATTTTGTGGAATAGCGGTGCGATGGAACCGGAGGTTTCGAGGAAACCGGGACCGCGAGGGAACCGGCTCCCTCACCGAAGGCAGGAAGCCCTTTAATTTCCCCCCCTCCCCCCTCCCCTCCCCTCCCCCCCTCTGCTGTCATGCATGGGAAACGATCGTGATCGTCGCATCGACCCGTCTCGTCATCCGGATAGAATGCAGCTTTCGTCGTCGGCCGTGCCCTCGTCGTCGGCCGTGCCCTCGTCGTCGACCGTGAACTCGTCGTCGTGGTCGCGGAAATCTAACGAGGATTCGATGAAAAAACGATCCGCTTAATCCGCCTCTCGTCCTCTCCTTCGTGATGCGCAAAACCCATTAACCCATTGGACAATTACCTGCAGTCGTACTCCAGAATTTTGTACTAAAAAAAAAATAATATTTTGTTTCTGCAAGAGTTCTCTACTTAATGCTATTACCTCTGACTTTACTTCCTCTTGCGATACTTCTCCCCCTCGCGGGCACTTACCGCTAGCAACCGCGAGCGTCATGCGTATCGGTAGCATGACGCAAAAGTGGTGCGTCATGTGTGTTCAAGGGATTAAGGATCAAACGTATTTGCATTTACGTCCCGAAGACGGGGTGGGGTCGCGGGGTCGCGGGGTCACGGGGTCGCGGGGTTGTGGGGTCACGGGGTCGCGGGGTTGTGGGGTCACGGGGTCGCGGGGTTGCGGGGTCGCGACTCGGATCCACGCGACCGATCCGGCGACGCACGGGCCGACACGTCCGGGGGAATGTCCCGCCGCTAATAAGTTCGGCATTGACTGGCAGACGCGGGGCGTATCCCGTGGTCATTCCCGTATCTAAATCTCGCCGGGTTCTGCTCTAGTTCCACGTCTACCGGGATGACGAGTCCTCCCTCTTTTTTTTCCGGAGGGAAGGGCGGACACGGGACGGCTCAGTTCTTCGAGGGGTATTCCCCTGGAATGATAGGGAAATTTAGTTCGGTCTTCGAGAGCGATGTTGCCTGTCCCGTCGGGCCATGGAAACCCATAAAGGGTTCCTTCCGGAAGTCTTCGTCGTCTTCGTCGCGATGTGCTGTTCGAAAGCGAGTGAAGGTGCTCCCATCCTCCGCGGTGCCGTTCGGGTGTCCAGTGTGAACCCTTTGGAGGTCTCGAATTGGTTTCATTCCGCGACGACGACCCCCGTCGCGACGTCGAAGACGAGGACCGCTTTCGTGCCGCTTCCGGTTAAAAGTCTCGCGACTCACTCGTTTCCGGCGACGACCGGATCTCCGTCGTTCGCGAATGGGGCCGGCGCGCGAGGGGGTGCGAAAACGACGCCGCGAACCCCCGAAACGTCGGCTTTCGCCGTCATCAGACGCCCCGCGTTTCCTCATCCTCGTCCCACCGAATCCACGTGGAAGAAACCGAGCGTCGTCGTTCCCTTCCCTTCGCCGTCGATCAGACCGGCGGGACACTCGGACCTTGCGAACGCGGATCGGACGACGACGACCTCGACGGCGCGAGCCTGGCCGGACATCTGGAGCCCCTCGCCTCCCCAACCTTTAGGATATGCCCCGGCATTCGCGGAACCGACCTCGAAACCGTTCAACCCCATGCCGATCGCCACGCCGGAGAACATCCACTTGATAGAAGTCCCTCGGCCCTTCGTCCCCAATGCGCCTTCCTCAAATCCGGACGAGGCTCATTCGGGGTACGATTCCATCCCCGGCCGTCCATTCCATTACCGGCCCGATCCAAGCCAGTTGCAGCCGGAGCAGGCCGAAGACAGACGGACGTCACCGAGGCCTTACCCCATGGGGAGTACCACTCCCCCGTTTCACTACGATCATCCCCACGCGTCGACCATACGATGGACTCCGGCTCCAGGATCCAACCCTTCCGATCATCGACCGAGTCATTCCCCACCGTGGACGACGAACGACCCCTTCGGTCCCCCAGAATCAAAACCCAGTTACCTTCCTCCGTGGGCGGTAAAGGATCCTTTCGGTTCCCCAACTTCAAAGCCCGGTTATCCTCCTCAATGGACGATAAAGGAACCTTTCAGTCCTCCAACGTCAACACCCGGTTATCCTCCTTCGTGGACGATGAAGGATCCTTTCGATCGCCCGGATTCTAAGCCCGATTACCCTCCTCCATGGACGGTAAAGGAACCTTTTGTTCCCCCACATTCAAAACCCGGTTATCCGACAAAGGAACCTTTCAATCCCTCTGCATCGAATCCCAGTTACCTTCCTCCATGGACGACGGAGGAACCTTTCAATCCTTCAGCTTTGACGCCCAGTTACCCGTTTTCATGGACGACAAAGGGGCCTTCTACTCCGCAAGAATCAAATCCCAGTTACCCTTCTCCATGGACGACAAAGGAACCTTTCAATCCTTCAGCTTCGACGCCCAGTTACCCGTTTTCATGGGCAACAAAGGGGCCTTCTACTCCGCAAGAATCAAATCCCAGTTACCCTTCTCCATGGACGACAAAGGAACCTTTCAGTCCCTCTGCATCAAATCCCAGTTACCCTTCTTCATGGACGACAAAGGAACCTTTCAGTCCTTCAGCTTCAACGCCCAGTTACCCGTTTTCATGGGCAACAAAGGGACCTTCTGCTCCGCAAGAATCAAAACCCAGTTACCCATCTGTTTGGGGTACAAAGGACCCTTCTCTTCCACAGGAATCTAAGCCCAGTTACCCATCTTCGTGGAATGTAAAAGAGCCTTTCATTCCCCAAGGATCAAAGCCCAGTTACCCATCTTCGTGGGGTACAAAGGACCCTGCTCCTCCACAGGAATCTAAGCCGGGTTACCCTTCTCTGTGGGGTACAAAGGACCCTGCTCCTCCACAGGATTCTAAGCCGGGTTACCCTTCTCTGTGGGGTACAAAGGACCCTGTTCCTCCACAGGAATCTAAGCCCAGTTACCCACCTCAATGGGGTACAAAGGACCCTGTTCCTCCACAGGAATCTAAGCCCAGTTACCCATCTCTGTGGGGTACAAAGGACCCTTTCAATCCTCCAACATCAAACTCCAGTTACCCTCCTCCATGGATAGGTTCTAACCCCATCCTTCCGCCAGAATCGGCAAAGCCAAATGAAACATCCTCATGGCCGACACAGAAGCCAGAACCATCCCCAACATATCCTTCCTCGTGGACGACGAAGCAACCACCTGTCTCCGCGGTATGGAAACCAACTCAACCCGCGACGTTTACGATGCCAGATTACTTCAAGGAATGGGCAATGATGCTGAGCCCAAGCCAGACAACGAATATAGCAAACGTACTGTCGACAATTCTCAATAAGCTCCCGGTATACAACAAACCGGCATCGGACGAAGCGGACCGTTACACGACCTTCACGTACCCAGCGACCACCACAGTGCCATCCAACTTCGGCTACGATTACTGGCAGGATTTCCTCGATAGCACGATCAACGATGCGAAAACGACGACGGAGAAGACAGCTTTGCAAGAGACAACCACGGCAGAGTCCGTGTCATCCATGACATCCATGGTGTTGGCCGTGGCCGCCACAGTCCTCCCGCCCATGGGAATTCTGGCCGTGGGATTACCGCCCATTTTGGGCCTGGGTTATGCCCTTCTCATCTATCCCTTACTGGCCGGTGTCTTCTTGGGCGGAATGCCGAGAAAATAACCGTCTTTAGAAGGAGGAGGAGAGAACTGTGTGTGAGAGAAAGAGAGAGAGAGAAGAAACCCTCCATAACGCATATCCGTTAATCCAGGACACGGTTCGGTGAAGATGCGCCTTCTCTCCTCTCCTCCTTCATCTCCTCTCCCTCACTTCCGTATCATGTGCAATGGACAGTGTGATGAGCAACTCCGGGCAGTTCGTTATGTGGTCCTGAAGAATTTTCACCCCTCTTCTCACATGGATTCCGGATTCCTCCTATCGTGAGTCCCTCTCCTCTCATATCGGGATCGTTTACGGAGTCACTTCAGGTGCATCCGATATCTCTGAGGGAGGGAATCTCGTTTCGGAGAATCGTTCGTCATGCCTTAGGAGGAAACCGCTCCATCGATATGTTCTTATCTGTCACGGTAAAGTACCACTATACTCCTCCCTCGATACATTCAGGATGGTGATAAGCAACAGGAGAGTATCTGTATGTGCATACCTGAGTACATTCAGATTTGTAGCGAGTTGCAAGGGGTTAGAGGAACGCATTTGCAAGCGTCATCTGTTTGCATGATGGATTGGCAATTTAAAAATTCCATTCTTGATATATTTTCCTTCCGTTATTGCGAACAATGTGGATGCGATCTGAAAAAAAAGAATGTAAGCGAGATAAAGTAACAGCATTTTATCGCAGACAGTAAAATGTTTTGTACAAGTTCGCTCTTTAATTAACGCAGTTATTATTATTATTATTATTATAGAACGATGCACGTGCTCCATGTCGGCATGGAAGCATCATACGAAAACACTGCAAGCTCTTAATGCATGGTAGCACCATCCCTAATATTTAGGGCCACCAGACATACCGGTTTTACTGAAACAGCCCCTTTTCCTTCGACAGTTCCTGTCAGACAAATGCTCCGAATTATGACCAGCAGCTCATCTGTACGTCTTCGACTGGAAACGTAGGATAAATGTCCAGGTTTCCCCCCCCCCCCCCCCTCCAAAAAAAAAACCGGTTCCCTTCTCATATAAATACATTTAATACTAGCTGACTTTTTGAAGTCAGGTTCGTACGTGTTGGTATGATCCCTTATGACAATATAGAAATACGTGCTGGTATGATCCTTTATGGCAAACCATACAAGAAAGGAACATTCTTTCCCCATTCAATGATTTGATGAACAAGTTATTGGTTAGATTTTGCGCTTCCAGCTGCCTCATTGGGACCGCTTCGTTGCAAATTTGTATATATCTGTATCATATAGTCAAACATGCTGTAACTTAGACTTCCTGTTGACCATCTTGATTCAATCCCCGAATCAAGATGGAATAAAATGACTTCGTGGGCAGTAAGGTAACTTCACCTACGCCCTTCTGCTTTTATTTCATAAATATTTTCCTGACTCATTTTGAACAATAGCTTTTGCATAGGGGGTCAAACATGAGTCGCCGTAGTTACAGTTCTCCTTGGCAACTTTTCAATACGTGATTGGGTGAGAAGGGAAGATAGAGAGGATGAATGGATGAGCGATGGAGAACCTCGTTACCCATTGCCCTGGCTATTCCTCCAGGGTAAGTCCGCGGGGATTCCTGCGTGCACCTCTCCCAGCATCTCATTTGGATTCAGAGGGGAGGAGGAAGGGTAGCGGGGGAATTCCTTGGTGCATGTCGGTAGGACGGGATCCGAGAGGCACTCGACTGGAACCAGAAGGTCACTGCGTTTCCTGCGTATTCATAACGGTGTCTCGTCTTCTCTTGGGGCATTCCTTGCGACTTCTCTTCGTCCAGCCTGCTCTCGAGATGATTGAAGTTTCCCTTTACTCGCTGTGAAGACCGAGACTAATTTGGTAGACACACTTAAAATGAGGGAAGAAAAGACGTAACAGACGAAAAGAAGGAGAATCCGTTATGCGATGATGTGCTTGATGTATTTCTAGAACCGTACAAAGCCGTCTTTGTTAATCGAGTCATTTTCTTCACCATTCCTTCTCGTGTTTTCTTCATGCTCCCTGTGTGTACTGACACCTTTCCCTGGTTCCGTCAAATGCGCCAGCTGCTTCTTCCGTCACGCTGTGTTTTCAAAAGAAGTTTCCGGCGCCTATGGTCCCTGTACTATCAGCTCCGTTGAAAACGTCATCCTCGGGTTTAATCGACGAGAATTTGGACGCAGGGATGACTGAGTGACGATTTACTCGAAGCGCATCCAGGTGGTTGACGTGAATCTTCGCCGATTCAGTGCTGACGTTTTTCTCAAATTATAACACCCATTATGTTTTTTCGTTCCCTCTCACAGATTCCACATTCACATTTTTCAAGTGATTATTGTACTTTCGAAATTCTCGTTTTCTGTGAAGTCTTACTCATAAGTTCTAATCCAGTCTCCTTTTCTCTTTACAGGTGGAACTCCTGAAAAGATGATTCTGCTTTCTGCTTTGCTCATCTTGGCTCTTCAACTGACAGCTGGCATTGAGAATCAAAATCAAAATCCTGGATCTGGATTACCATCTTTCGTCCTGTCTCACTATCACCCACAACTGAACCTCGGGGAAACGAGCAAATCTCCTCGTTCCTATGTTCCACTGAATAGCCTCACCTTCAACCACATCACAGGGGGTAAGGAGCCATCATGGGCAGATCGGTATTTCACTCAAAATTTGACTGCAGAAACACCCAGCCAGGATTTCCAGTTGGAGTACACAGAAGATTCCTCTGACGAATTACCCTCCCCTCAAGCTTATGGGAAACCTTCACTCAGCTCATACTTCACTCAGAATGCCTTCTCCAAGTGGGCAGACAAGTACTTTCAGTATCGTCCAACTGAACCGAACATCATCTGGTTATTCACGACCAAGAATACGGCAACCACTCCAGAAAGTTCCACTGTTCCCATAACTACAGCTACCGAGAAGACAACGACCGAAGGGACAACTATTACACAAAGTGAAAGACCCACAATCGTTTTTGGGAACTCTCAACCGAGTACACAAAGGCCAGTGGCATATCCACAGCACCGCAGTACCGTCGATATTGAAAGCATACCTTCGACTTCAACTCTACCTTCATTTACGATCGAAAATACCCTTGGATTTGGACCTCCCCGGAACGGAACATCGTCACCGCCCAAGAACCAGATCATAACGAGTCAAGGGTTGGTGAACGTTGCACCTGCAACTACAAAAACCCGTCCACCATTGATCACTGGCAAACCTTCTACCTGGAAACCTCCTACCTCTCCCATCCTCCTCGATTCGTACCGACCCACTGCAAGTATTGTGAAGCTTCCAGGGAAGCCCACAACTGATATCCCTTTCACAACCACCACTTCTCCTCCACCTACCACTTCTACCAGCACTACAACCACAACTACAACTACACGGAGACCAACTACAACCACCAGGAGACCATCTACAACGAAATTTCTTTTACCATCACCTAGCTATAGCACCCCAGTCACGCATTATCCCACACCTTTCTACCCAAGTAGCACCCCGTACTATCCCTCCTCAAGCACATTTCAGCCAACTACATCCTCGAAGAGACCTCAATCAACCCAGACTGGCACCAAGACGAGTTCACAAACACCCGAAGTACCAAAGTACCCCACACATTTCTTTACTAGCACCAGGCCATCATCACTTTCCTCAAATGCCCCAGCATTTCAGAACACTTATTCGACACTCCGGCCCGACGCATCAACTTCGAAATCTCACGTTTCAACAATTAGGTATCCAACTTCTACTTCCTCATCATATGAAGTCACTAAGAAGCCATATGTGTCAGTGACCCCTTCGTTCCTGAATTCATTAATAGAGGGAACAAAGACTCCTCTGATGGAAATCAAACCTGAGGTCACCTTCTTGCTTGATCGTACCAAACCAACACCTGATGTGACTCCGTCATCACTCAAGACGAGTATTTATGTAGCAAGCATGTCAAACGAGAGTCTACTGACTTCTGCTACTCGCCCGCCTCCGGTTTTCAATCGACCAACTTTCCAACCTAATTCCCCATTCACTAACAAAGTGACTATTATCAACAACCAGGGCGTAAGCCAAACGAGCCCCATATTTTATGAAAACAAATTCTTCACAAGGCCATGGTCCCCTTCAACCAGCATCATAACTAAGCCTCAAAAGCCCTTTACACCACCATGGTCCTCTAGGCCCAGCACCACGACTGCGCCGCAGAAACTCATAACACGGCCATGGTCTTCTTCAATCATCACCACAACTGCGCCACAGAAACTCTTCACATGGCCACAGCCCTCTTTAACCAGCACCACAACTGCACCACAGAAACTCTTCACAAGGCCACAGCCCTCTTCAACCAGCACCACAACTGAGCCACAGCCCTCTTCAACCAGTACCACAACTGAGCCTCCAACTACTACAGAATTCAAAGGACTCCCAATTTTCACATTTGGTAAACCTCAATATACCACAGAAACAACAGAACCTCCAACAGAAACACCACAGCTTCCAGAAATCACAAACTCCATTAATGCATTTTCCATCTACCCAAGCTTCAACTATTCTATCAGCAACCTAAAAATAATGTCAAACATGACATCCAAAGGAACTCTTGCTGTTTTGGCTCCTGGAATAATAGTTGAGATCAACCAGAGGCGTCACCCAACAAAGTCATCACCTTCTCCATCATCTTCAGATCACTGGTCTTCTCCAACACCTAATTTTCCCATCACACCATGGCTGTTTTCTAGGAGGAAGAGTTCTCGATCAACACCCGAGATGTACCCAAGTGAAACAGAGCCAGTTTCAGCCAGACAAGGCTCTCCACATGTTATGGTCAACATCTGGAAGGAGATAAATGGACAGCTGAATTTGATGGGGACACGTCCGGTGCCACTCTTCCTGTTTGGAAATCAAGAACTTGTTGATGGGGGTGTGATCCTACCAAAGCAAATGCCTACCCCAGTCATGGACTATCTAAACTCTATCTCTTCATTTCCAATGTCAACTTCATCTCCTCTTAATTCAAACAGTCACACTGTGAATTTCCTGCCATCACCAAGCAGCTCCCTCATATCAGGGATCCATCCCTTGTATAAAGGCTTTCAGCCCAGCCTAGCTTCCAATGTTCATGGACAGCTAAGTGAGCAGCAGCCACAGATTCTGGAACCAGGTAGCATTCATGAGCAGCCCCTACCATTCACAATTACAACTCAAAGACCAGAGCTAGACACTCTATTTGCAGCTCTGACATCCACAGAGAGACCTGCGATTCCTGTGCCAACCCTGACAACAGAGTTCTCAGTGAAACCCATCAACCCCTTGTCTCGAATCCCCGAAGGTGTACTGACGGAGGTCCTTGCCACACACGGTACGCAGCGTCATGGGTCAGCTGACATACCCTCCATCCTTAACCAAATGTATCCAACTGGTAAGAGGAACAACATTTACGTTCCTGTCCTAGCAGGTTCTCAAATTAATGTGACAACATCCAAAGAGTCAGAATCTTCAACAAGGTCACCTGGCATAAAGAGATCAGGTCTACCAGTGTTGGCATCATCTCCTGATCCATATAACTTGCAAAAAACAACAGCTCCCATGCTATTCTCTGGATCCACTACTGGTCGTCCTTACCAAGGGTATGATCTTGGCAATTACAGCCCCCTACTAGCAGATAGGCCATCAGCCACCTTGAATGGACAGATAGTTTCTGTCATGGATGCATTTGGTGTATATCAACACCATAATCAGCCATATATGCCATCTCTCTCTCATTCAACAAAGGCAACCAGTACCACGACAATGCCTCCAATGTCAACCAGTTCAAGTGCAGCATCTAATGATACTAGACTAGATTTTGCCTTCCTTCCCGATGAGGCAGGTTTCTTGTCAGGTCTAGATATTTCAACTAGTGTGCTTGAGGGAAATGTAGGAGCAGCAGCTGGATCTGATGAGACATCACAGCAAGGAATATTGGGAAATCTGGTAGAAGATGGATTTCAGACAGTTGTCACAGAGGGTGACAGAACTGTCATGGTTGCCCTGGGTCTGTCTCTTCTTCCCACCATGGCCATGGTTTTCCCAGCTCTGTCTGGACCTGCACTGAGCCTGGGAAGGGTGAGGAGTTTTGGCAGGGAGTTGAATCCCCTGCAAACCAAGTCTCTGGAAGGATTCATGAAGACAGTGCAAGAATTTAAGGACCAGACACTGATGCCTCTCATGGAAAAGTGGCTGAATGGCGAGTTTTGGGATAGTGTTGAAGAGGAGTCTGAATCACGGGAGGATCAGAGGTGGGATTCTGAACCATATCCCTGGCGTCGAAAAAACAGATTGGGAACTTGAGGGAGCTCAAATGTGATCTCTTTCATAAATTAGAAATGTGAACTTTATTTCTATCAGTCCCTGTGTGTGATATCAAAGGCATTGGATAATGTTCTTCCATTGGATGACATTTTATATACAATGTAGCAGAAGCTATGAAGCTTAAAACTGGCCCAGAATCTTCATTTGTAATTCCTGGATATTTATGAATATTGCTCAGGCTGGAATTTGAATACCATGTCCCCATATTGATGTTTGATTTCATTGTATTTTATTTAGAGAATAGACCTATCATGTCATTTGTGGCAGCTATGACAATAATAAAGCTGCTTCGTGCATGTTCTAGTGCCTTGAGCTAGACTAGGGTTGCCAGATGTTCTGACAGTTCTAATCTTGACCTTTTCCTCCCAGGGTTGTGCTTGTTCTCTTTTCATAGAATAATATATGTATGTTCAACCATAGCGATTTCATTTTCACTTGTGATTAAATGCTGATTCGACTAAGTTGGAGCCAAATGTCCCAGATTCGGTGCGAAAGCATGTGGCAACCTTTGGTTAGACTTTTCTTTGTACTCACTTATGCGCCATCATTACAGATTCCCAAGCTGCAGATGAGATTTTAAAAATGCTTCATTTGGATGTGCAGTAATCAGATGCTTTAATTCATGAAATGTTTTAAAATACAACAAGTGAATGAAAAAAACCCTAAATGATAAGTTTGTGTGATGCACGAGTGTTGCATAAAAATGACACCGGGGGCAGCCAGGGAGATGAGAAGGTCCCTACGTAGGTGGCTTCGTTTCAGAGCGAGCAGTCTTGATAGCGCGGCCATACCATTGCAATTCCTGCAGGATTCGCTCCATCTTGCCCTTCAGAGTATCGTCGCTGCACTCCCCTTCGGGATTGATGGAATTGGTGATCTGGTTTGCGCAAACGTAAGCCGGAACAGTAACCATGCCCAGCTCACTCAGGTGAGGACGAAGAAGTGTCCCAGCTCGGGATCCTCCCATCATCCCTGCACAAGAAGCAGCACGATCATCAAAATCTATAGAGGGAAATATCTCGATGAAGAGGAAGGGTACTGACCGACGGTATACGTAATGATGGCAGCTGGTCGATGGCGGTAAGAAGCGGGCGGAAAATGATCGAGGAAATTAGAGAGAGCAGGCGGGACGGCGCAGTTGTACTCTGGTGAAATTATGATAAAAGCATCGGTCGCCTTTATCTTTTCGTTTGTCTCCAGCATCCATTTTGGCGCCTTCGATTGGTCCGCCATGAAGTGCAATGGCTGCTTCAGCATCGGCACGTTCATCTCCAGGGGATCTGCAAAAGGGGTATGGGAGGGGAAGGGACTATTACGTAATCAATTAATACGTGCGTCGCAATCACAGCAAATTCAGATAAATTACAAACTGGTGCTTGACAATTTTCGGTATGAATATCAAACCTTTTCCTTCCAATTATGAATATGGTTGAAACCCGCACGCGAAGGCGATAAGGAATGTTGCACCTCAACCTTACTTCACATTTTAGTCATCCACTCTTGGGTGCAAATAGATACCAAAGTATTGCAGAGATGGGACATGAAAGCCTAAACTGTGGTACAGGGTTTGTATTTAGAAATATACCAGAGTATTATATAATATATGAAATATCAGCCTGCAGATGTTGCCGAGGCATTGTTATTCTGCAGCTCCTCTTTAGAATATGGGCTATAGCAGTAGACATCATCCATCAAATACCCCCAAAGATAGTAGTTGTCCGACCCTGGAGGCCACAGGCCACTGCTCTCACTTCTGTTCAACTGTGTCATAGAGTAATTGGCCGTATGCAGTGTTAGACCTTTTTTCAGCTAGACGGTACATGTTCGTTCATCTGTTAAATTGATCAATGAACGGTTCCAGTATGCAGGGTCGGGCTGGCCCACCGGGAAATTTCCCAGGAGGCCCCCAGACCTGATAATAAAAAAATATATGTATACTCCTGGGGAGGGAGAACCTGTCAGCGATTTCCCCGGGCCGCCAGTCCGACCCTGCCATTATGTCAACATACCGTTGTGTTTAGTGTTTAATATATACCTATATGAATTGTTTCTATAATAAAAGAAATCAAAATTTACTCCGGTATACTTTCAGATGTTTACCCCAGGCGACACACCCTGCTGTACAAGGGTGAACCCGCACTGCAAGGCATCGGGCAATCCGATGCCTTTCATTGCAGGTTCACACCATTCTAAACAGACATGAAAAAGCGAGACAGGGCACTGTCACCACTTTCACGTCACAATTTCAAGGAGATAGACTTTCGACCTTCGCTTGTTGGAAAGAAAACTGCCATTTCAAGTCGTAGGGGATTGAAACAGGATATCTGCGTTAAATTTCAATGAATGTGCCTCATTTCTTTCGAGATCTAGTAATCGGCTAATTTTACCTCACCGCGAGGCAGAAATGAATGTTGCGCAGACTTTCACGAATGAGCCGAGTCATTGCGTAGAGGATGAACGTGGGATCGGCCCAAGGCCTCCACTACACTTCCATGGCTCGTCATTTCCCCCCGGATGCACTCGAGTGCAGTCTCTTCACGGAAAACCGATTGATCGGTGTGTCGACATGTGTATTCTCTCGTAATTTCTCGTGTGAAAAACAGCTGTCTGGCGTAGCGTCACAGGTTAGCCACGGTCCGAAGGTATGGCTTTGCGAGCCGCTAGAGCTGCAAGTTGACGTTTAGAATTTCATTTTCTTCACATTTCCCGAATAGTACGTGCCCTTGACACGGTTCGCTTCATTTCAAATTGTTCTACAGGCTCCTCATAACGGGTTCGATGAAGGCAAATAATTGGTGACGTAATTGCAACTGGCATTCGTGACTGCCGGCGAAAGCACCAGAGCAAGGAAAAAAAAAAAGGGAGAGAGCCATGAACTCCACCATTATCTTACCGAAGACGGTGACGTTGAAATCCAATTCCTTGGCGATCTTAGAGACGAATTTTGACACTCGTTCACAGTTGCGCCCATCGCGGGTTGAACCCATGATGAGGATTGCGTTAAGACTCTTGGACATCTTGCCGGCAATTTCCGATCCCAAAAAGGAATACACCTAGGCTTGGGGGATGCGATGGAGATCGACACGGACCACGCAGAGAATGAGAGTGACTGAATAAGGGAAGCGCAGACTAGTGATATGGTGTGGGCTTATCAGATATGGCTTGTGCCTTCCCCCTTTCCTTGGTTGCCTTACACCGATTGGACGCCAAGGTCTTCGCTCGACCTTGCCCTGTCTGGCTCCTCTCGTCGCCCCTCGAGGGCATTTTTGCCCTTTCTCTTTCATGGTCGCAGAAAGACCGGAACAGGGGGAAGGAACTAACTGCGCCTACCCACGTTACGTACCGTATGACCTGGTTTGGCTGAAAATTCCTTTATACTTAAGCACGCAAACAGTCGCATTGAGTCGGCCGGGAATATCCTGGCGATCAATGCTTCATTAATGATTAGTCAGTCTCTGATTTTGGTACTCCGNGTTAAGTAGCCCATGGAAAGGGAAGAGGCACAGGGAAAAGAGTGAGCATGAGTATTTATCCAATTAAGTGATGATCATAATTCAATTTTCATGAAATAAGGGGTAACTTTCGCTTTCAGTCCATGCATCCAGCTTCTGTCGAAGAAGTGGAGAAGTTGTAGAAAGATCAGAATTTTTGTTCAGGAAAAGTAACTTGAAAAGTAACTTCTACTTGTAACTAGTTACTTTTGGTGAGAAGTAATTCTACTGGTAACTAATTACTTTTCGGATGAAATACTTGTAATTGTAACTAGTTACTTTTCACAAGTAATGCGCCCAACACTGCTTGTTAGACAAATGCATGAAAATAACCATTAAAGTATGGTAGTTTTTTAGCTTATCATATAAAATAAAATTTAAAAGGCACTACAACGCTATTTTATGACTGCAAAGTAGAAGATGCATGGTGAAGGGGTAGCCACATGGAATGACTCCCTGGGAGTGATCCCGTTGCATCCACCTGGCGTAACAGTACAGCTTTTCCTCATGACAAATGCTTAATGTTTTATTCAGTGGTGCATATTGGATGAAGAGTCAAGGGAGGGGAGGAAGCCCGCTAAACCCCACCCAAGAGATATCAGCAGGAAAAAATAAAAAATAAAACCTCTAAGAGTGGCCAATAGGGGCAGTCGCCCCTTTGCCCCCCATAAAATACGCCACTGGTCTTATTATATAACTTCAGTGCTTCATGCCAAAGAATTAATAACTTTTGTTTTCTCTAATCATGGGAGCTGGGGTGTATATGAGTTTTTGGCTTTCTCTACCTTATTTCGTTATTTAAGTGAATTTCAACCTTGTCTTCCCATATTCCCCTATTACTCTGGGGAAAGAATGCAGATGAAAATTTGAGATAAAAAAAGCTGCAAACAAAACCATTCATATCTCAGCAAATTGTCAATTGTCAACAATGACATCAAGATTTCTTTTTTCTCTTCTTTGCCATTTCCTCACTGCTGGATACTGAAACATCCCCCTTAGAGAGATCTTGAGATGGAACACTGAAGCCAGGGACTGTAGGATGAACAAGCTTCAGCACCATCTTTTGATGCTGGACATTTGAGGCATTGATGCTGATCTGGACAATCACCTTATCAAAAAGACGGAATGTGACCTTCCCACATGTCTGAGATGGTTCCTCCTCATTGAATTGGAACTGCACTGAAGTACCTCCTTCACAATCCCTGTTCAGGAACAGGTTTCCTTCGAGTCCATACTTGGGTATTAGAATGACCAGAGCATTTTTGCGAACAAAGAGGACATAGCCCTCTTGCTGTTCAATCCTATCCTTGAAGAACAGTCGTGTGTGGAGCTGTGCTGAAGCTCTACCTGCATACAATGCCATGCGGTGTCGGTAATTCAGATTGTTACACAGATGCTGAACTGTGTGCTTGTCTAATAAGTGAGAATAGGTAGAATCAGACCCAATGCTTGCTGCAAGAAGGCGATGAACCAATATATCAGCATATCTTCGGATTGGAGAGGTAAAGTGTGTGTAGATAGGTGCAGCCAGACCATAATGATAAAAATCTTCTTCTTGGACAGTGCCAGTGCTAAAGTAAACTGCTTGCATCATGCATCTTGTGGCAACAATACGAAGCATGGTGTTGAAGTAGGGATTGTCTGGCACAACTGCTGCATCAAGAGAGTCTGCAAGGCCCTTCCCTGAATCAATGCGAATAGTGAAGCCACGGCTCTTGGCTGCCTTGATTAATGGATCAAAATTTGCATTTGGTGGAGGAGGGTGGCGTCTGAGCACTGCACACTCAGGGAAATCTTCCAAAATTTTTTTAGCTACAGATATGTTTGCCAGAAGCATAAATTCTTCAACCATGGAGTTTGTTTCTCTCAACTGCTTCACCTCAACATCAATTGGATCATGTGTCTCACTGTCTACTTCAAAACGGATCTCTGGACTGGCCAAAATCAAGGCTCCTTTGTCCATTCGCTGCTTCTTCAATATCTTGGCTAAACTGTTTAATCTTCTCAAGCTACATGTGACTTCATCATTGAGGCGTGAGTCATCAATTTTCAATTGGGCATGCTCATAAGTCAAGGCAGCTTTGGAGCATATGATGCTCTTGCAGAAGTGAGTTGATAGTATTTCTGCTTTCTTATTCACCTCCCAGATCACAGAGAAAGCAAAGCGTTCTTCATTACCCCGCAATGAACAGAGGTTTGAGCTGAGAAGTTCAGGTACCATGTCAATGCGATTGTCCACTAAATAGACTGTAGTTCCCCTTGCAGCAGCCTCTTGATCAATCGCAGTTCCAGGACGAATGAAATGAGTCACATCTGCAATGTGCACACCTACTTCAAGGTTTCCATTTGTGAGTTCCCTACAATGAAGTGCATCATCAATGTCTGTGCAGCCAGGTGGATCAACACTGCAAATGACCAAATGCCTAAGATCTTCCCTCTTTTCAATATCTTCCTCTCTGATTGCCCAAGGTAGCTTTGGGAGGCAGGCCAGCACAGCTTCTGAGAAATGGCTATGAGGTATGTCATGTTCCAAGAGAAGAACTTCATTCTCAGTGGCTTTGTCTCCTACCTCTCCTAAGGCTCTAACAAAATGACCCAGAGGATAACGTGAATTTCTGGGCCAGGAATCAATAGCCACCACAATCCTCTGCTTGCTCAAGGTCTCAGCCTGCCGTGTTTCGATTCGAATCTTGGGAATCCGTCGCTCAGCTGGGATGAATAGATGCATATTCCTGTCTTTGATTATGCTTGGCTGCAGTATTCCACAATAATGTCTCCACTTGCGTTTGATGATTCCAACCACTTTTCCAGTTGGTTGAGCTTCTGACAAATGATCCTTTGGTTCTCCAACCTCATTTTCCTCAACAGCATCACCCTGATCATCTACTTTCTCTTCTAAGACGATTCCACTAGGAGCACTCCATTGGTTTTGGGGCAATAGCTCCACTGCAACAATGTCATCATGAACAGCTCGATTGAGATGAGAAAGTCCTTGAATGAGAACTGGCTTTTCCATTCCTTCAATATTAACAAACCCCTCAAGATAATTTTCCCTGCTGGCCTGGAATGCACCCTGCAAGTATTTCTTTTGTTTGATTCCATCATGTACCACTGAGGCAGGCAAGTGATCAGGGAATACTGATTTCTTGTTGTCAATGAATATGCATGTCCCAATTTTTGCCACAAGGTCCTGGAGTTCTGGGTGTCCCTTCAGACTTTCAACATATTCAGATGTTGAATAGGCTTTGATGCCATCTCTGATGGCTGCTTCTCTGTTGTCCCTGTCATCTGTGAGGAGGACTATAGTAATATTGGGATCTCTTTTACGCTTTCCAGGAACACTAGTCAAATGTTCCTGGTACCAGAAACAAGCACGTCTAATAGCACGGTCATTCCTGTCATTGTCTTCCTCACCTGGCTCCTGTTCCACATAAGTCTCAAAATGATGCTCATTGACAAATATATAGAATCGTTTGTTCTCATTGGCAAGGAGATCCCTGAGTCTCTTATAGGCTGGTGGACTCTTATTCCTTACCTCCTGAAGAACAGTTGATAGAATGATAACATTATGAATGACAGGTGATTCCAGGATGCTTATCTGATGCAACACAACATTTGTGTCTGGAATAATGTAATGTGGCAATGGCACTAAGTCTGACTTTGAAATGGAGTCTGGCATGAGAACTGGTTTAAAGTTTTCATTCTCCTGACAATGCCTGCAACCAGATGAGCCACAATAAATGTCATTTCTCAGATAATGTTCTCTGACAACTTTCAAGACACTGCCTCGCTTGGTTTTCTTGAAGAACACTTTTGTTTTCAGCATTTTTTCAATCTTGAGAGGGGCCTAAGCCTGACCTGCTAGATAAAGGGACTGATTTACTCAAGAAGTATCTTAAGTAAGCTTAACCTACGTTCAACCTGGAAAACTAAGCCCTAAATCATGCTAGCAATTAAAGGGGGGGGGGGGGGGAAACTTTACTGACTTTTTCTGAGCGGTATATGGCTAAGTCTATGACTAAGGCTACGTCGGGCCTTAACGTTAGGCCTCGTAGGGCTTATGATGGAAGTGATAATTGGTCGTGCTGGGGTGAAGTGGAGCGATATCGAACTCAAATGAATAAAAATGTAGTCTACGGAAAACCTAAAATAGGCTCCACAAGGGAATGGCATTGACTACACGTGCACGCTGCTACTTGATCAAGGAATTCACCGGCTATCCACTAGAGTCCAGCACGGCATGATTTAATAATTATCCGCGGGGTCCTCGCCCGGATCGACTCCAAAACCCAATTGCAAGCTGAAATTTACAGACCGATCAGACAAGTAAAAAAAAAAATCACAGTTAGTCCAAGTGTTCGTTACTGGTTTCCATGTTCATTTATTTCTTTGTTTGTCCAGAATGACGTGCTATAGCATCGATAAAGGGGTTGGTTATCCCCTACCACGTAGTAGGGCATGGGTGCCTAAAGTGCCGCCCACAGAGTGCTGCTGTGCGGTCTAGGAGGCAATTTGGCAAAATGAAAAATATATATTAATGATGAGATGAAAGAAGAGACAGCGACGCGTTCTATGAGGGGTTAGTATGTATGTATGAATGCCCCATGAGCGTAGCGTGGATGCGTGGATGGAAAAAATGGTGGGGCATGGGAACTCTGGACAGTTTTCTGCATTTCATGCGTCTTTTCAATATTAATTTTGCTTCCTTTTTTGAAAAGAGAAAAGCTACGACGCTACGCCGCTGGATTGTTGCAAGAATGTAGCAGGCATACCAAACAATTTTAGTACCGGCTTTTTTTTTATGGAAATATCTCCATCTGATATCGAGCGATCCCCATGCTTTTTTGCACATAAAATCTCTAATGAATAAAAAAAAACTTTATTTGGCCAAGTTAAAACGTCACCGAGTGCTTCAAACGCAATAACTTTTCAACGCTAAAGTATCGAAAATAGCAGTGAAGACAATTTGCTCGCTGCTTCTCGTCAGACGCATTACTCTGGCGTGCTCCAACGAAGCCCATCATTTTAGGGGGGGGGGCTATTGTCTTCCACCTTCACGTAGTTCTGATATCTTCATGTCTCGCCCTTGCTTTTGAGAAAGCAACGCCAAGAATGTGCGTGCTCGGGAGTGACGAAGCTGGCCCATATTAAGAGGCATTCCGCACCTTTTCCGCTTCGTATTGACAGGTGTAAATGTTGGATGGGAGGAGGCGTCTCCTGAAACCTGAAGCCGATCCTGTCTGCCCCACCCCCCATCCCTCAGTTTTCTGAGGCTTTAACATGGTTGAGCGCAGATGGCAGGCAGTCTCGATGATGTAATTCGTCTATGATAAATTTTCTTATACTGTATGTAGTTGAGATTGGTTTGCTTCGCACTTTTCAAATGAAAGAGTGCCCAGTTTATTTGTTCTTAAACATATCTTCGAACAACATCGAATGAATATAATTTTTTTTGCACACACCATTTTAGATGAGAGGAGAGTATACTTTATGCCAACAGAAGTGCTTTCAAGATCAACTATTGAAAATGCAACCAGAAGAAAATGCAGTATTTTTCACCTGAGTCAATTACTTTCGCGTGACTTCGACACTCATGCATGAGGAACGTCCCAAGTACGAGCGTCTGAGTCAAGTAAAAAATACTGTAACACAAGATAAGCAACACACTCTTCAAGATTATCTTCATTCACATTCACATTTAAAATTTGACAGAAGTACAATTTTCCTAATTTTTCAGACTGGGACTCAAGGTCCATAAGTAAAAAAAAAAGTTATTATTTTAAAATTATAATTAAAAAAATATACAAAAAAATTATTCAGTACATAGGATTAGAATATCGACGAAAGTTACGGGGCTCCCGAGTCCCGCCAGGCATGAAAGGGTTAAACGGCCCGCAGTCGAGTCGGGCCAATCGTGTCAGCCCGCAACCCGCGAAGGACTCCACAGACAGACCACGCGAGCTGGATAATCACGGATGCATGTCTTCGGTGCTCTCCTTAGGTCGATAACTCGTAAAAATACGGCAGATTGTATCCTGAAAGCGCAATGCTTTGTTTATATGAATTTAAATTTAAGTTTTGCCCTGAGGTTGTACTTATTTATGCCATTAATATCAAGTCTTACACATGTTTCTTCCGAAGCATAGCTCAAGAAAAATGCGCAGGAGCCCCTAATCCTTGTTACGGAGCATGGAAGCTTACAGCAGCTCATGCTTGTTCTCTTATGGGCGTAGTATCTAGGCCGTGGCTGGGCGGAGTCTTGCACTAAACGAATGGATTGCTTTCACCCAAAATTGTATCCGTTGGAGATGAGTGAGAGTGGAGCAGATTTCATGGCGCTTGATGAAGTTTAACCTGGTGGTTACGCTGCGACCGGAAAACCCCCATATAGTTCCAGACTCCACAGCTTAGTTATAGTAGCAGTGACTGTGAGCTCCCCCAATTTCCTTTTTTTTCAGGGTTGAGGGAACAGTTGGAGGAGCTGAACTGTGTATTATTGCAAATCGCTCAGATCGAGCACCAGTATTTGCCATCATGGAGTTTTATGTGCCCCTCTTCCCAAAGAAACAGGTTTTCACTCCAGTTAATCAATTGTGAATTCATCCAGAAGTATGAACATTTCCGCCCATATATTCAACGATGAAGAGTTTTACTGCTTAAGTTAGTTATAAGAATGAATATTGTATGTATCTCAAAATCATACTTATTAACTGGCTTGAAATGTTTTTCACATTTTCTATTTGCTTGTCATCTATCAGCAAAAGTGCCTAGTCTTTGTCCTACATGCCCTATGAATGAAACAGAAAGTACCATCAGCTCAGCCAAGCCACTTTGCATTTATTTGTCTTCCTTCTCAGCATGCCACCCCTCCAACTTGCTTCTGATTATTTGATCACCAAGTTGAAAATGTCAAAATTTCTGGTCCTGTAATATTGGATCATAAGTCATGCCCTGAGTAGGAATGCCAGTATAACCATAGCAATACTGGAAATTTTCACTTGAGCATAGTCTCCTGAGGCTTAGTCAAGAACACAAAAAGGGGAGATTCAAAAGAAAAATGGTGGGGAGAATGCGCCTAGGCTTCACAAAAAGGCCATGTGATATCTTTGGGATGTACTTGTGCTGTGTTGGAAGTTTATGGTTTTTGTATTTTCACAGAATGGCCAGATGAAGTACCAATTCTCAGCTTTGTTCCTCAAACCATTTTTGACATATTGGAGAGACCTGTGAAAGTAACATGATTTCATGTATGGTTCATACTTGATTTGGTCATGTCTCTTATAAGGTGTGACGTACATGCCCCCCTCTATGTACTAGGTAGACATACTAAGTCATACAAATATCTTATCTGCTCCTCTATATCTTCACGTACATGATTTTAAAAAATTCTTAAATGACCTTGCCATATATGATCATATACTCATTGTTTCAATAAGAATATGTGATCAGATGTTTTTTCTTATATATGTTCATATAACATCATATATAATGGACCCTATATGTCCAATATATCATATATGCCCATTTCTCATAAAATTATTAGGGTTGGGCTTGGTAGGAAAAAATATTGGCAAGAAAAAAGCAAGATCTTGTCAAGATGACAACTATGTCACAACCAGATAAAATGAGGGGAGACAGGGCTGTTTCTAGGCATGTTGGCACCCAGGGCAAGGAGTTCCAATGGAATCCCCCTCTTATCCCACTGGTGCCCCAGGCAATTGCTCGCTTTGCCTACCCCTAGAAATGGCCCTGTGGAAAGAATAAACCTAAAAAATAAATCAATATTCCCACTTGACAGGGTGTTTAAGGTGAAGGACATCTTATCAAGACTTAGCAAGAAATTAAATTCGAGATCTTGCCAAGCATCTTTTTTGAAACCCAACCCTAAAAATCATGCATGATTTTTCTGTATGGGTTACTACTAGTATTAAGAGGTTATGTTCTTTAAAAATGGCCTCAATTGGCTTGCTTCATTCTTTTTCTTCTTTTCTTTCTTTTGAATGGAATGAAATCAGTGTACTCAATTCCAAGAGCCTTTGGCAGGCATGATTCGTGTAAGTTGTTCTTGGTCAGAAAATAATTAAAAATCCATTTAAATTCAATCCAACTAGCATCAAAGCTAGCATCCATTCAATTTTCCTGTTGGCGCTAGCAAAAGTTGACTCATGCTAATTGGTTTGCAGTATATGATATTCAGGCTGCTGTGAGGTCTTCCAGGTCATGGTTGATTAGCAACACCACCTTTGGCACAAAAATGGGCAACACACTATTGAATAACATATTTAGAAGGTGCTTCACAAATAACAAATTGTCTACAGTAGGTAGATGCACTAAGCTTAAAAAATGGAGTGTCTTTTAGAAAAGGAAAGATCCATAATTGCCGCTGTTGTTTGACTCTCCAACAATTCATGATAAAACTTCAAGGTCCACTCTACAGCCTACAAAAGAGAGAAAAATAGTATCACCAGTGTCAGAAATGATTCAATAAGACAAATCCCTGAACTACTTTTTGAGCCCCCTGTAGTAGGATCCATGTGAGGATGTGAGGGCTCCACAACTTCGATAAGGAGAGAGGAAATGGGAGCATGATATATTTTCTTTCAGCTTGTAGAGATAATTGATGCAAATAGCAGTGGCATTTTTTATCTTAACTATTTTGCTGTGGTGGTGAACTCTTTTCACCCAGCAGCCAGTCCTGTCTAACCTATATCGATTCTACTACGCAGCGAATGAGTTAATACAACCTCTTCTTAGATATGTCAGGATAGACTGAAGCCCTGGAAAACTGCTTGAAAGCTAGTCAGTGGAGTGAAAGACAAGTTGAATGGATAGGCTTATGAATAATAGAATGAGAGCTATCTAAGACAGGTTTAGTCTGAATCTTTTAGACTTGCCAGTTGATCATATTGTTATGGAATATTCCCCTTTGGAATGACCATGAATCTGACATGTCATTTCATCAGCCTACATACAACTTATTTTACCCCCCCTCCCATTTTTTTTTTGGGCTTTCCAGTTCCCAAACTATATAGACCAAATGAGTTGCCTTCATATCCAAATTTTCCACAGGAGTAAAAAGGGACTGGCCTGGAACTCAGGAAAATAAAACACACCAAAAAATGACTTGAGTTGCAGGAGGGCTTTAACTTGGTTTGTTTCAACCTAAATTTCATAATCAATTTGTGTGTTCAAGATGAGGTGCAAAATGAATTAGGTAAACTTGCTACAAGAGTACCACAAAGGCTACAAAGAGTTTCACTAAAAAATTAACCTTAGATTTATATTAGGAGTTCAGTCAAACTCTTTAAGTGTATGTTGAGCTTAAAGCCAAAATTGCTGTCACCAGAATGGAGTCACTAGGGCAGATGTTGATGTTGACTAGGGGGGTGAAGGGTTGTGAATTAGCAAATTGCATATCTATAGGCCTGTTTGTATTAAGCCAGGGTGGGCCTATTTAAATTTTTAAAATCCTATAATCTTGGTACCAAGTTTTAAAGTTTAACAGAGGAACATGATTCTCTCTGCTCTCTTTGGCCGACTTGCAGTCACAACTTGAAAAGAAAAATGACTGGCATGCATGCTACCCTGCTAAATGGAACCATCTGCCATATCTTAGTAGCTCTGCTGTCAATTGGTGCATGTGCCTGACAGTCTCTTATATATATAAAATTACAATGTTAAGTTATAAATGGTATTCATTTTGTGCACACATCCTGACCATTACACATGAAGTTTCTACATTATTGAAACTGAAGTTCATTGTAAGCATCTTCATCCTTCATGCCAAATCTTATTTGTGAAAATGTTATGGAAGCTGGTCATGCAATAAGCCATTCACTTTCATCACCCATACTGACTCCCAATGCTCATATGGATCTTAGGTGATGGCCCTAGGAAGGTTTTCGGGGTGTAGCAGAATAAGGTCATGAAGGTAGGAATAAAATGTCCATAGAGAGGCATATTGGATGCATAATGCCTAGGTGGTTGAGGTATGCACAAAGAGAATGATACTCCCGTTATAATGGGTAAACCTAATACCAATGGCAGATCAAATTGTCTTTCAGGTGTGAGTGTCATGCATAGGTCTATAAGTAGACCAACTGCAGTTGACCAATTGCAGGGAAGTCACATGCAGCACAAATGTGCCATGTCATTACTTGGTGTTGTGGAGTGCTGTAATAACATGAATGAATGAATTATTACAACAGTGTCCAGTAGGATTTTGCTCATCCCATGGCAGACCGATACTCAAAGTTTGTTGATTATTTTGTCATTTGTGGCTTGAATCCTTCATGCAACCTTGAACCAGATGAACTGGCAGGTGAGTGAATGTAGTTTAATATTTTCTGTTTCTGTAATATGAAACTATCTATATTGTGAAACTGTCTATCATTTTCTTTCTGCAGGAGACAATTTTGATCGCTCCCCAATGGAGCGATCCTTCAAGTCCAGAGTACTGGCACATTTCCCTGATTCAGTTCCTTGGAATCCATTTGACCGAGATGCCATCTCCATGGCAAGTTGTTTTTTAAATTGATCTAACTGCACAAGAGAAATTCATATGCTTTGGTTGAAATCTGAATGATTCTTTTTCATTCATGTAGATGTGCCTACCTCATGGAATGAGATTCATAACCCAAAAACAGAAGGCTGATCCATATTTCCATGCTTTCCTCATCACTAGAGAAGATGGATCAAGATATTATGGGTTTTCTTTCACCTTCTTTGAAGAAGTCATCGAAGCAGATATCTGCAATGATTTATATGCACTACAGGTACCTTTGATGTTCCACAGAATCATCTATGTATTCTCAGAGAGATTATACATGCTGACATGTAATGACAAATGCTCTTTTTTTTTCCCAGGGAATATATCTAGCAGAAATGTCTCAAGGTAGATCAGGGATGAAGGCAGCAGCACTGGATGGAGCCCATAATTCCCGATCTCTGCCAAGACACTTTCGTCTTTCTGTGCACCAGGATGAGCTTAGTGGAAGTGGGAAGTATTATTATGACCGTGAAAAGGATACTCTGTTTGCTCCAAAAAGCATTGCCCTTATTTGCCAGACACCTTTTGCTCGTGCTGCAAGAGAATTCCTTGTTGCATTGCAAAAGTAAGATTGTCTCTTGATACTCTTGATCATGCATAAGTTTAGTGAGATGGTTTCAAAATAGAAATTATGATCAGTCTTGATTAGATTGTATATTATGCAACTTATGTTGTAGATCAGTGATGAAGGACCTCAATGACCACCTGTGCATAGAGAAACTCATCTTCCCAATTCTTCATGAAGTGAGCATACCCCATCCAGGACAAAGCCTTACTTGGAAATTGCCTGAATCCCTTCCTGCTCTGCGGCTTCATTATCCAGATCCTGCTTGTGAACTTCCCCTCTTAGACTTCCCTATCAGGGAGGTTATTGAGCTACTTGGTACTGAGAATTTCCTGCAGCTCTTCACATGCCTTCTTCTGGAAAACCAAGTCCTTCTCTACTCCAAAGGTGATTTACTTAGAATTAGGGCTGCACTACAATTCTTTCCAAGCATGATCATATTTCCCTGAATGCATTATTGCAATATTTTTTATCTTATCATCTGAAAGAAAAGGTGGCCTTAGGAAATCCCAGCTTTTGAGCTCCTCTATTCCCTTTTCTCTTTAATTTTGCTGGCTTCTTGGGGTTTTTCCCCAGTGAAGAGGGGTCCATATTTTATGGAAATATTCATCTTTGATGTCTTTCAAGGTCAAGTATAAACTCTGTGATAGGGAAACAGTGCCCTCACCCATTACTTTTCAATATAAGATAATAAAGCAGAGTGAGGTGTGGAATGGGACATGGGTTTGATAGCAACTAGCTCAAAAATTTTCCATTCCCACTTCCCCCTCCACTTATCTTTTGACCATAGCTTTGATTAATATTATACAGGGTGTGAAAGCCAAATATAAGTATGCCTTTGACAAAAGAGGAACGAATTGAAATGATTTTGTTGTGTTGTTAAACTGCAGGGCACACATTTGAAGCATTTATAAGTGTCTAGTGTTAAAGTTTCAAGTATTTTCTATTGTTTCCAGACTTTATAATCTGTATATTTGTCCCTCTCAAAAAAAAGATGCACCTGCTAAGGCTGTATGGAAGGGAGAGGGCACTCATCCTTATGATAAATAGATCCTCACTTAATGTAATTATAGTGATTCAGAATTGGAAAAATATTTATATTACACAACGAATAACATTTTGAATGACATCCATATAAATGATTCTTGGTTATTATGGTATCATCATAGATAGTTACATCAGTTTTGAAGCAACCGAATTTCATATTAGGGTTGCTCTGAATTCATAACGTGATTTTTTAAATATTAATTTACAAGCGGCTCATTTGGAAGCATTTTGGTGCTTGGTGATGCATTCTGTATCCATGAAGTAGATCAAACAATAATCAAGATTCTGTCATTTCAGAGCTGTACCGCCTGATGCTGGTTGCAGAGTGTGCAACAGCTGTCTTATTTCCCTTCATGTGGCAGCATGTGTATGTCCCTATTGTGCCTGCTTCTCTCTTGCACTTCCTTGATGCCCCTGTGCCATTCCTCATGGGACTGCATGGAACACACAAGTCTCAACAGCAGGCTTTTGGAGAGGTAAACCATACAGACATACCATGGCCAAAATATAAGATTGCTCAGGAGAGTTATAGAGTTCTAAAAAAAACTTCCCATATATGATTTGAATGAAGGCTCAGATGAGATTCATGCTATCAGGACTTTTTGTGTAGACCTAGCCTGATACAGTGAATTTTGTTTGTTTTTTTAAATTGAGAATTTAACTTTTTACATGAACTCATTTCCCCCTCTGGCTGATATGCATGCAAGCATAATGAGATTTTTTCTCTTTGTGAGAATGCAGGCTTAAAAATGACAAGTTAAGAAGCTTAAAAATCTGACAAATCTCTATCCTGGCAGGACACAATAGATGAGATACAATTAGGACTGTCAATTCAATTAATTTAATCAACCAATTAATTGATTAAAGTATTAATCACAAATTGGAAAATTAGTCAAAATAAATAAAATTTTAATCAACTCCATAATCTCCCCCTGAATGCCTCTTTTTCCCCTTATAATTGTATAATATAGTAATACTTTAATCGATTAATCGGTCAATTAAATTAATTGAATTGACAGCCCTAGTTAATATGGTACCAGAAATTCAAAATATTGGTGCCTATAAGTTGTTTTTTTTTTTCAGTGCAATTTGTGTGTGGTGTATGTGGACAAGGGAAGAGTGGATTTACCAGAGGAGATTCCAAGCTTCCCCCATCAAAAACAGCTCATTCATGAGATCAATTCCATCTTATCGCAATATGGCATTCAGGGATCTTTGGACAAGTGAGTTTCTTTTCTATTCATTGTTGAGGCTTCTCATTGGCAGGCATTTGTTCATTCCATACTGAAATAAAAATAGGAAGCTGGTGCACTTCAAATCAAGAGAGGAAATGATGGCAAGAATCATGTTAATGCCTGAAGTTCTATCAATAAATATAAGTATATGAGTCAGAATATGAAATGCTTTTATTGCCATCATTATTCATAGCACAAAAAATCCCCCCCCCTTTTTTTTTTCTTAAATTCATAAAGGTGAATTTAAAAAATTTTTGTGCGATTCTTGTATATGAATGAGTATCACTGAACTAGTGCTTGTAAATAAAATGAAATCAGAGAAAGCATTTAGTATGCATGTGATAAGTTTGTATGAAGATGAGTCACCCTTTCCCATGTGACATTAAAAGGAAAGTATTCCCTTGGGTGAATGTATGAGACATGTACAAATGATTTGATTAAGAGCTGCCTTTTGTTAAGGTGTAGAAGTACAGAAAAAGTTTTCACTACAGAACCAAAACTCAGCTTCAGCAAGAAGGAAATTCAGTTTTTGGTGACTGTTGGTATAATTGTCAGCACCAGTCAATCTTGGTGGCCAAGTTCAGTGGTCATTAATACCTTATATCATGCCAGTTGAAGAGCTAAAACCAGAACTTTTGACTTTGAGAAGCTGACAGTCAATTGGTAGATATGTTTGAATCTCCAATTAATAACAGCAGCAGATGTAATCAACATTTGAGGCATTCCCTCTAGTGTTTAAGTCTGATGCAAACCCAGGTTTTCTATGAAAAGACAAAGGATTTTTCTTGTTTGCCTAGCACCATTCCAGACTTTGGTATGAGCTTGGCATTCAGTTGTGATTTTTATGTGACCACTCTGGTCATTGGTCATTCAATGACCAGAGTGTAATTGATATTGATATTTTTTGTACTCTGGCTGGCATTGATCCAGCTATATGCAGAACTGACATTATATAGCATCTACATTGTTGTCTTTCAGCATCACTGGCTTTTGAAATTTTTACTAGCAAAATTCCATCGTAAACCCACAGGAAGGATGGTTTCACCCTTTTGGATGCATGTTCTAAAAGTTCATGAAAATGATTAGTTGAATGGAGATATATGGCATAATGGTAGACTCTCTAGGAAGTATGGTCTGATATTGTGTCTGAGATAATGGGAATTTCTTTTTATATTGTTAATAAGTTAGGCTTTTAAAATCATTGATGAATTTTTTTTGGTAAGGTTTCTGTTCAGACTTGAAGTGGAGTTGTACAATGAAATTTTGATGTAGCTATAGGGCCATGTATTAACTAACTAGTTTTATTTGAAAACTGAAAGGTGAAGCAAATACGGAATGAGGTGAATGTGGTTTAATTAAAGTGTTATGTTTAAGAAAGTAAAGCTAAGGAACACAGAGAAAGCGTGAGTGGCATAAGTGGCTCGGGGTGATGCTTGCCTGCTTCACAAGTGCCTCCCCATAGACTCTCCCCTCTGATAATATATGATTATCTTCTTGCAGTCGGCTTAGTATGGAAAGTTCTCATTTTCTGTCTTTGACTTATTTGCCCTTATATCTATCCAAGGAATCTGAATGAGAGAAGTCCTGCTCATGGGAGACATAGAAGAAGGAAACCATCATGGAATCGGGATGCAGTGCTACAAAATTCTGACACTCTCCAAAGAGTACAGGCCCTTGCTGCAAAGTCAGGTAGACATGTAGTTGCCTCAGTGATTGAAGCCCCATTTTACTAATAATGAAACTTTATCAATAGTTCAAAGAGTTGTAAAGGGAACTTTCAGAATGACTATACATCATCATGGCAATTCCCTTCAAAAGTAGAGTTCATTTCTAAGGTCATAGAAAATTTGTGCCAAACATTTTATGACCCCTTTCTATGAGAGGCCTAACCAAGTAAAAATTGCACATTTCATACCTGTGAAGTGGAATGTAGGTTTGATTTGTGGCTTCATTTCTTGGGACTTTGACTAGCGTTTGTTTCAGAGGAAGGGGTTAGAGCTCTGCACAAATATTCTTTTGGATACACCATGTGTCATTGCCAACCTTTACTAGGGTTCCAAGTGAAGTATCATCATGCTGGTTCCAATTAGGGATGCACCAATACCGATCCAAAGTATTGGCATTGACTGATACCAAGTGGATTGGTCAGGATTGGTATTGGCCAATCTGATCTGATTCTCCCTTGCCGCACATCATACTTGATGCGCAGTGCATACGTTTTTGGAACATCTCATGAAAAAAAACCCACTCGTAATGGCATATGGTTCCTTAAGTCCATCATAGTTCTTGTTAATCTCCTACTGATAGACAATGAGCTTGGGCATGGTTAAAGCGGAATGCAAGAGATTTGAGAAGGGCATTGTACAAATGGAATGGGCCAGTGTCATTGATGTATGCATTCATTCCTTCACTTTCCCCCTTCCGTCCTGTCTCCTGCCTTCTTGCACTGACTGGTTTGTGCAGGTGCACTTGATACTCACATCTATCCTGCCTCTGGCTCTCCCCTCAAGCACTGATCCCGGTTGTAGTTGCATCAACTCCTTAATCCCTTAAGGACATTAGACATAGTTCCTACCACTGCTCCTCTTCACACCGATTGTCCTTTTTACATAGTACCTACATCTGACATATTCTCAGTGAGCCTGGTGAATGGCAGGGGAAGTGTTAGCCTATACTCAAGAAGCTATTATATTGGCCAATGTAAATGTCTCCAGAGCTAAATAAATTACAGGAATTTTGAATGGGTCATTAATGTCTGAGGATTTTTTATTTTTTCCCTTCTCTGCCAAAGGTAGCATAAGACCTACTAAGATCTGGTCCTGTATTGTGGTTTCACTTCTGACAGCCACTGGGACCTTTTTTTTTATCGTTATCAGCTAATACCAAGCCACAGGGATCGGTATCGATATCGGCTAATCCTGGATTGGTGCATCCCTAGTTCCAATGGTCTTGATTATGTGCATGGTTGTACATGATTCCAACCCTAAACTACATATCTAAGGATCTTACAAGACTTTCCATAACTGATGGAATGAGCATGTCTAGTCAGTCAGTATTCTTAGGAGGATCTGAATGGAACTTATCTGATTGGAGCTGGGCCTGTCCAAAGTGTTGGATATGACATCCAGAGTTTGAGTATGTTTGATACAAAAAATATGATTAACAATATCACAAATGGTGATTCAACATATTAAATGCTGTGACTATCAGCCTTAAGCAGTGACTGAAAATTCTAACCTATATCTAGTGTACTCTCTTTTTAGCTAGACAATATCCATGTGTAAAGAAACATGTGACGTTACATGAAACTTGGCTAAAGGCAGTGAGGTTTTAGGCCAAAGTTGAGGTGAGCTGTTTGCTCCATTGGTCTTGTTTCTTCAATAATAGGGAACCCATAAATTTAGTATTATACTCATTCTATAGATGAAACAAAAGCTTATTAGTGTGAGTCACCTGTGATTGCAGTGCATGGAAAGGAAAGCAAGGCTATTTTGTGACCGTATCAGATGTGACATGTTCTGAAAGTTCTTTTGAATACAAAAGTTGGCTTATTTCTGTTAATGTTCAGCTTGGAATGTCATTCTATTGTGAAAAATTGGCATATTCTTTTCACACCTGAGCTAATTTATCATGACACAGCATGCTGGCATCTGTTCCAGTAGTCCTAGTCAGTCTCTCCAGATTTGCATTTCCCTCATACCAATGAGTGACGTATGAGTAGAACTAATAAGATATGACAAGAAATGACTAGGTCTTTCACTTTTTAAAATAATAATCACAACTTTGGACACAACTCACAGAATATTTGTTTAATATCCATTTAGTTAATTTTTGGGTGGTAAAAATCGATGTCATCCCTCTGACAGGTGTGAAAACAGGATTGGAACACCTCTGCTTATCTGATTGGGATCCAGATGGTTCTTATGTCAAGGATCTGAAGATAAACAGTGCTATCAGGGAAGTCTTCTTCAATCAGTTCATCCACATGTTCTCCCCTTATGAACACTTTGTCATCCAACCCAATCAGGTAAACCGCATTCCTGTACTTACAAAATGCTGGAAATTTCATCATTGATGAGATGAGTCTAAGCACTGCTTGTATCTCTTTCCTACAGGACTTGGACAGTTGGCTGAGTAACCGGGAGTCGGTCCAGAACTTTGACAAGGCTACCTTCCTGTCAGATCAGCCCCTCCAGCACTTCCCATTCATGTCTAGGTTTTTGGAGACTCAAATGTTCACTTCCCTCATTGATAGCAAGATTCTCAAATCCTATGACCAGCAAGATGACTTAAATGTAGCTCTCTTTGATGCTCGTATTCGTGCTCTCAGGTATTTGTGTCCCTTTTCTTGTAGAAAAAGTGTTGTCCATGTGAACTGTCATAACATTGTATGATCCACTTCCTCCAGAGACACTCAAGAAGATGGACTCACCCACCGGACATCGTATGAGAACTGCACAACTGTTGAAGAGACAGAGGAATTGTTAATGCGAAGGATCCAATCAAGTGAAGAGATTTTATGCTTAGCTGCACCACCACTGGAGGAATGCAAGAGTTTCCAAGGTCCATGCACTTTCTTCCCTCTGCCTGACCCTGAGGTCCTATCCCGTGGTGCTTTCAGCATCACCATCAGGTGAGCTAGATCAGTTTTTTTCTTGCTGTTTCATGCCCTCATTTGCTTTCCCATAGTTTACAATGTTATATGTCAACAATTTGAAAGGAAGGAGAAAGGGGTTAAGAGGAAAGAGGAGGGTTCTGGAGAAGGTGTGAAACGAAGGGAGAAAAGACGAGCACCCCCACCAGATTCTAGTCGACCTCGGTCCATGTCCATCAAGGACATGAGTCCTGCTGTTCTTGCCCAGAACAATTGGAAATTTGTTGAGCAGCTACTTAAGGTAAGTTCAGGAATGTCAGCTTTCAAGAATGCATGGATACCTATAATGGTAATTTCAGCAATAGTGAACTTATCCTTAACAACATTTGCCCTCATCAAATATTTTTTACAGGAGTGCAAGAGTCGCACAAAACGTCTCCTAGTTGAGAAGTTAGGCATGGAGGCAGTGGAGTTAGGTCATGGAGCTGATCAGTCTCTCATTGGAATGGAAGAAAACACTCTGATTGCTGGTCTCTGTGATCTTGTAGAACGAATCTGGTCTCATGGACGACAGAACAAACAGGTGGAGATTTCTTCCTCTGGGGCGAATTCCCTTGGGACAGGAAAAATAAAGGGTGAATTTGGTGACCTTTTCTGGAAATATGCTTTATCCTACAGGGAAAGTCAGCACTGTGGTCCCATCTGCTCAGCTTTCAAGAGCTTGCAGATCCCATCCAGGGAGTAGATCCAACTTATCTTACACCAGGTGAGTTTTCAAGGCTTCTTAGGAATTTGTGACCAACCTACTTGTGAATACATGGAGTCTTCTTTTGTTATGTTGTGTCATGAAAATTCTTACCCTTTTTCTAACCCTAAGAATAATTTATTTAACATATTTCAACACATTGCCTATGTTTTTCAATAGTATTTGTCCAGTTGAATGGATGCTGCTTGCACCATTATTATTCATGGTTATCAGGTCCCATCATCTTCCTCTTAGCTCATTCATGATCGTTCTTCTATCAGTTTACGAAAGATTACTTATAATTTTCAGAACTTGTCCTAATGCTTCTCTTGTTTCATGCATGCTGCCTCCCCTAGCACTGGCTTGGGTGCTTCTGAGACGCCGACTCGACCGTATGTTGTCAGACTCAACTGCTCTGTACTTGTATCAGCATAGATACCTGTGGTTTAGGTTGTTACTTGTTCCTCCCTTTGAGGCCCTTGCACTACTGTCTAATTTAATCTTCAGTATCCTTAGAATGGCAACACAGGTATAGGTTGTGATTAGGCAATCGTTGTGGCTATTATGCATGACTTATACATGGGAAAGGGAGTAGTATCTGTTAGAGACTGCAAACTCTTGCAACTGCATAGTCACTTGAAATCCTAGGGAACTTCAGACAAAATCATTTAACTAAAACATATTACAAATTTTAAGAGGTGTGAAGTGTGCCACTGATGCAATTAATATACTGAACAACAGATCATATTTCTGCATGGATTGAAATTTTCATTCTTAATGTTTGGATTAGAGAGGAATGCTGAAGTTGGGGATAATTCCTTTGAAATGTCATAGAACTGACAGCTGAAGCAGGGGATTACAGTGGAGAGACAGGGACATGGGGTCGAGGCAACACAGGACGTTCTCCCTCAGCACCTCCCACACCAAGAAGTACATCAAGAGCTGAGGGGAGAATCTCATTTGATCGACGATCTCGTGGGCAATCTCCTGAGCCCTCAGTACTCAGAAAGCTTCCCATTTCTGTCACCTTTGATATGAGGTAAGCTTTTATGAACTTGTTATCCAGAAATATCATTTCATTTATCAGCTTGTTTCTCCAATCCCTGTAATGGTTTTTTTGTGACTTTCAGGAATGTGCAAAGCATGGAGGAGATCAAGACACCAATAGGTTATGCTAGGGCATGGATTCGCCTAGCCCTCGAAAAGAAGCTCTTGTCACGACACTTTCGGGAACTGCTCTCAAACCAGGATCTCCTAAGGTAAGCTCCAGTTCTCCAGTGTTTGTCTATCTCAAAGTCATATCCAGGATGTTTCCCTCAATCAATTATTTCTTTGTGACAGGGGTTCATACAAACGCTATGCCTTTCTACGTTGTGATGACGAACGGGAACAATTCCTGTATCACCTTCTAACTCTGAATGCTGTTGACTTCTTCTGCTTCACCAACACTTTTCATAACACTGGTGAATTGATTGTATTCTTTGATTGCTGCATTCATTTCTGCCTTTCAAACTGAATTTTTTTATTTGATATTTTTTGTTCTCCAGTGATACCATATCAAGTGATAATCATCCCAACAAGGAAGATGAGTGCAAGCACTACTACAGCAAACGTATGGGTGCGAATTGCCGGCACACTTGGGGAAACAAAACCTATCCAGGTCCCCAGGGGATCCAACCAGATGTTTTTCCAGGTGAAGACTTTCTCTATTGGAAGAAAAAAATTTTAACATTTCTTCACAGTAATCTGGATGAGGTGGCATCCTTTATTTATGTTTATTATTTCTTGCAGCACAAGAATTTGGGAATCTTATCAACATTGAGTATTGGTCATGATGATTCAGGCATGTCCCCAAACTGGATGGTGGAACATGTCATAGTCCGCAATGAAGTCACTGGCCACACTTACAAGCAAGTTTGATTACTCTTATCCAAATCTGTTGTCCTTTTGTAAACTTTCATCCACATGAATCCTTTTTACATAGATTCCCTTGTGGGCGGTGGCTTGGTCGTAATGTGGATGATGGCTCCATTGAGCGTCTGCTGGTGGGAGAACTGATGCCTCTGGCAGCAAATGATGCCAACATAGTGGAATCCTGCCGAGGACCCCCATCAAGGCCTCGAAGCCCCTCCGTCTCCCGTCGCAGCACTGTCGGACAGTTGCAGAATATGCTGAGTGATGCTGTGAATTCTCTGGTCAAACACTTTCACAAGGCAGAAAAGGAACGTGGAAATCTCACCATACTTCTGTGTGGGGATGGAGGACTTGTACCTTCCCTTGAACAAGTGCTTGGTTTTGGATTCAAATCTTCGCGTTTTTTCAGCCGAAACCTATATTTGTGGGACTACCTTGGTGAGATGAATGTAGGGTATTTTGTGCCTGAGAAAGAAAATGGGAACTAACAACACCAATTTTCATCTATCTTGTTTTCAGTCAGAGTACAAGCTTTTTATATCACCAATGTGAAGCAGAACAAGGCCGAAGGAAAACGTCCCACAAATCCAGAGCATTATCGCATCATCAAGTCCTTTTGCCTTTTGGTGGACCGAATCGGTAAAGCCTCATCCACTCTTGGGAAGGATGATCGCTTTCAGCTCTTCATTGTCCTTTCTGTTCGGTCAGTACAAGCAGCATTTTTTATTTTATGAAAATGTTTTTGTTGGTTGTTTTCTCTTATGCACAGTATTTTTGTATTTTAAAGTACTGATGAAATTTCATATACAGGGACCACCTGTTGTCATGTTTCTTGGATCCCCTGGCTGAAGCCCCACCCACAAGTCAAATGTTTGAAGAATACTGCTTCCTTCGGGATCCAGAACTGCGAGAGTTCCTGCAGAAACTCCTGAATACCCTCCATGAATTCAACATGGTAGTGGAAGGTTCCCTAACAAAGGGAATTGCATCTCCATCATACAACTGCACTGTTATGCGACCCCCACCTTCTCCCAGGAGAAAACCTTGAAAGTCTTGTCATTTTCCAACTCTATTTCAGCTACTAAACTGGGTTGAACTCCTAGATATGAAGCTGTGGTTCAAGCCTTTTTTTTTTAATCCACCTTTGTGCTCATGTACAAAGAGTACTTCCTGCCACTCATTCTGATGGAAACTTTGAACTGCCATCTCCAATACATGTACTTCCCAATTTGGTCTCATATCCCAAGATGTTCTTTCTCTGATGTTGTCTGTGATACGAAGGAACAATTCTCAATGAGGAAAACAAGTGTGTTTAGTCAATTGAGGTATATTGCAGCCATTATTGGCCATCAATTGGTTTTTGACACCATTATATGCATTGTAAGTCATTGTCTGTTAGGTGTATGTATTCTGTCTTGATTTGATATTGGACTTTATTCCAAAGGCTGGAAGAGCAGGTAAGGTTCTTCTGTGATGCAGGGTCTTTATTTACGTATTCAGTGCAATACAGATACATAAATATCTCATGTTCTTTACCTGGGATAGGTAATCATATCATGCTGGATGGGCTCTTGTCATTGGGCTGTTTTTTTTCCTCATTTTGCATGGATGTGTTGGTCAACTCTTGCATTTAGTATGTAAGAGGTACAGGAAACATGTCTTGCCACCTTATTCTTTTCAGGCTAGTCAAGAGGAGGTCCAGGAAGCCCAAATCTGGTCTTGATAGAGTATGTTTCTCGTTTTGTCTTTCACTAACAGAGTTCAGGATCATTATAACGTCATCAGTGGGGAGTATTACGAAAAGGATACAATGGTCCCCTTATTTCTTTGAAACTACTAGACCAACAAGATTTTTCTTTTTAGTTCCTTGAGAAAATTCAGGTTCATTGTATACATGTATGCTGGAAGAGAAGGTTAGTACTCGACCAATCATTGAGAATGGAGATGCAAGTGACTCCTGAGGTGGCAATAATTTACTCCATCTCACAAGTTATAACTCTCAGGATTCTCTGATTGCTCTTCAGAATGCATAAGAAAAAAATGTCACTAAAGCTCAAATGGAAACAGAGGCAAGAGCAACTTCTTGAAAATTTTCTTTCAAAATCCACAAAATTTTGTGTCTCAAGGATTCCAGAGTTTCAAGTTCTCAGTCGAGGACAACCCTGCTGGTGAGTGTCATGGCGGCAGCCTGTTCATGATCGCTCTCTTTTTAAATTTGACTTGAACGTGATTTGACCATAATCCCGATACATTGGACTACCTGATTCTGCCCGTATTTCCCCGATTCCGGGGTCTTTCTTTTGCAGCAATTTTGGCGTTCATTGTACACGCTCAAACCACCGCCCATGCTGCATTGAGGCGTATTATTGTTGAACATAGAGCTCCAACCAGTCCAACGTGGTAACGATCATATACCGGGGACCGGCCAGAAGGACTGGGAAGGGATTAATATGGGAATAGATCTACAACAATGGAGAATGGCGATTGGTGGCTTCCACGCATGGACCGGAGGTGGGCCTAGGCCTAAGAAAGCATTCTTGGGAAGAGATGAAGATAAGTTATGTCAAGTGTCCCAGAATGAGATGTGGGTCGTCCAGAAGATTGGATGTAAACTCAATGTTCGGTCTGAACTGTTGGCTATAGTCATGGAAGCCCAGATGGATGAAGGAAGAACCAAATCTCCATATTATAAGCCAACGCATCTCCCAATATGGATAATACTCCTNTGTCTGTGATACGAAGGAACAATTCTCAATGAGGAAAACAAGTGTGTTTAGTCAATTGAGGTATATTGCAGCCATTATTGGCCATCAATTGGTTTTTGACACCATTATATGCATTGTAAGTCATTGTCTGTTAGGTGTATGTATTCTGTCTTGATTTGATATTGGACTTTATTCCAAAGGCTGGAAGAGCAGGTAAGGTTCTTCTGTGATGCAGGGTCTTTATTTACGTATTCAGTGCAATACAGATACATAAATATCTCATGTTCTTTACCTGGGACAGGTAATCATATCATGCTGGATGGGCTCTTGTCATTGGGCTGTTTTTTTTCCTCATTTTGCATGGATGTGTTGGTCAACTCTTGCATTTAGTATGTAAGAGGTACAGGAAACATGTCTTGCCACCTTATTCTTTTCAGGCTAGTCAAGAGGAGGTCCAGGAAGCCCAAATCTGGTCTTGTATCTCATACAAAGAGCAAAACAGAAAGTGATTGTCTCAAGTCCTAGTAATATTGCAGTAGTCACCCCTCATAATGCTTTTCCTATGTTACCAGGGGAATAAAGAAACTTTGATGATCTGGTTGTTCCTTTTTAGTTCCTTGAGAAAATTCAGGTTCATTGTATACATGTATGCTGGAAGGGAAGGTTAGTACTCGACCAATCATTGAGAATGGAGATGCAAGTGACTCCTGAGGTGGCAATAATTTACTCCATCTCACAAGTTATAACTCTCAGGATTCTCTGATTGCTCTTCAGAATGCATGAGAAAAAAATGTCACTAAAGCTCAAATGGAAACAGAGGCAACAGCAACTTCTTGAAAATTTTCTTTCAAAATCCACAAAATTTTGTGTCTCACAAGGATTCCAGAGTTTCAAGTTCTCAGTCCACATGCACAATATGCTGGCAATTGCAGTACTAACTCCTGTCTGTATTCCATATCTACAGACTATAGATCACTTTTCACCTGCATGATTCCTGTCCTTTGGCTTCAGCTGCATATGAAGTGATTCAATTCCATATTCATCAACCAAAAAATTATATGAAGAGCATTTTCAGGCCTCTTACCATGCCAAGTCCTGTTTATATAAATTACTTTGGTACCAACAAGACGGCAAAAACATGTTGGTGAATCAACAATGATAAGGGAAAGGCTTGCATTTCTCCAATAGTGTACTGAATGAAAACTTGAGAATAAATCAATTTCTTCAATTGAAGTTCTCAAAAAGGCATTTCCTCTCTCATGTATTGTCCGTCACATTGTAAAGGATGATAATTCTTTCTTTGTGTATCCCTTTAATGCTCCTTCACCTGCAGTAAAAGAAAAAAAATATGTTCTTGTACTATCTCCATGCATCACTCATGAAACAATAGCTCTTCACAGCAAATGAAAAATGGCTGCAAGCCATATCATAAGGTTTAAAATAGAACAACTCCATCTACTGTGAAGGGTAAATGAAAGGGAGAAACAGAATGGGGACTCACTTGCAAAAGTCAGCCATGGGATCTTCAGCTCGTTTCCTCTTCATGAAATATGCTTCCAACTCCTCCTCTGTGGGAGCCTTTGCCTCATACATGCTGTTATATGGTCTCTTTCTCTCCTCCATGGAGAGAAGATTGTCAGCTTGTGCCTGCATCATCTCTTCACGAATCAGGGCCTGAGAGAGACATACATTCAGTCATCACTAAACGATCTACAAGGACAAAGGACAAATTAAAAATAGGAACAGAATTCAACCTGCTCAAGTTTCTTTTTCTTGATAGCCTCCTCATCTTCTGAGTCACTGCTGCTACTGTCACTGCTGCTGCTATCACTAGTATCAGAATCACTGGTGTCGGAATTTGAGTCCTCTTGGTCATCTTTCTTCTTCCTGTTCTTTTTCTTCTTCTGCTCCTGCTTCTTACCCTCCTTCCCCTTTGTATTTTCTTTCTTAGGATCAGTGTTACCCTAAAGGTGAAAAGCAACTGCTATATTATTTTGTATTCATTTCATGCTTCAAATATGAGAATGAAAAGATAAGATGAAAAACACTGACATGTGTTGAGGAAGCAACAGAACCCAAAGCAAGGACTTCAGATGACCCTTCAAGGGCACGACCTTTGGACCCAGTGCAATATGAATTCTAAAATGTAAACACAAGATCATGGATCTCTTGACCAGACTGAATATGCCTTCATGTGTATGAATGATTGGTTCATACTTTGACAAAGGAGTGGCAGCACTTGTAACCCCACTGTCCATCTTTCCAGTAAGAGCCCCAGACTGTGGTGTGATTGTTGATGAAAACATCCTCTTCATACTGAGAACGAATCACTTCCTTCTCTTGACCCTAAATGTTTGTCACACAAAATCCAAGAATTGAGAGAAGAACACAAGAGAAGATGGGTTGAGTTTGAACAAAACCAACCTTGACAATTTTGCCATGCCGGGAATATTCCACGTAATCCTCACTCTGAGCCAAAAGAAGGGACTTTGGTGGTGCATCCAGGTGCTCTTCACCTCCATACTGGTCCAAAATGCTCTCTGGGGAAATAATTGCAAATCCAAGCTTGTTGACCATTGAAGATAAAGCAAGTTGGCACAAGGTACTGAATTGAGTCCAGATTTACGTTTGACTTTGGTCTTGAATTCATCCTTCTTCTTTTCATACTCAGATTTGAGAAGTTCAAGTTTTGTTGGTTCAGCAAGGACATGGACATCAACCCCACGATTACTTGCTTCCCAGGCAAAAAGTTGGGCCTTGGCATGTGACTGAGTGTCACCAGTGAATCTCACAAAGTTCTCTCCAGAATAATCCGCCCTTCAAAAGCACACAACATTTTATTATACAGCATCATGTCTAATTAAATTCCTGAGGAGATGAATAGAATGGGATAATACTCACTCCTCAGCATTCTTCCCTGTATTCACGTAAGGATTATCCCTCATGGAACGTGTTTTGGGGTCGTAGTAGGCAGAGTTGGGGTCCAGATTCCTCAAGTACTTGGCTGTGTCTTCACGGATGCGCAGGTTTCTCACTGTGATTCGTTGTTTGCTGTCCACCTTTGTTCCAGGCATATCAACATCATCCACATACTTGTCTTCATCTTCTTCCTCATCGATGTCATCCTGAGTACAGAAAACAAACACAATCGTACCCTCACTGCTAAGAGTGAGAATTTCACATGAAGGAAAGCAAACCTTGGTTATCTTTCCCTCCAACATGTCCTTTCTGAGCCTTTCACCCTTCAACTGTCGCTTGGCTTCTTCTATCTTCTCATACTCCTCAATAACACGATGGTGCTCAGAAGGATCATAGCCATTCCATCTATCTCGCTTCCCATCAAAGTCCAAATTCAGATTTGGCTGAACATGTTCATCTGGAGCTATCATGGCTCCTATGTTGAAAGAAAATGAAGGCATATCTGTGACTTCCACTAATTTTATAAATTCTAGTTTAAAGAGGTCTACCATATATGTAAAATTTCAACTCAACCTGAGTACTTGGCCCCAATTTTTCTTGGTCTCTCCAAACAGTCCTTTCTTTTATGTGTTAGAGCACCACAGTTCTCACAGGCTCCTTTCCTGTACTTGGTGGCTATTTTGTTCTGAAATTGAAAAGAATGGCATGTGTCAAGTTAAATGCATGATTGAATAATGTAGCATGTATTTTGTGATATGAACTAAGACTTACAACATCCACCCCTCGCTTATACCATTCAGTAATGCCACTGTAACTGGGGAGGGTCTCTGGTTGGACTCTCTGATGCTTCAAGGTCGGACCCCTGGAACCAAAGTACCAAGGAGCAGAGGCAATGTACTGAGGAATGTGAGGGTTTATGTCCTTGCCCTCCTCATCCACAGCTGCAGGAGCTGTCCCTGCCTATTAGCCCAAAGAAAAAAGTCAACGTTGAGGATCATGCTTTACAGTAAAGAGCATATATCATGTCGAGAAGATGCCCACCTTCCGAGCCTCCTCCAGCTCCTTAGCTTTCCTCCAGTCATCTCTGGTCTTGGCATGGGGTTCCCCTCCTCCATCTACATCTCTCTCCCTCAGGAGAGTCGACACAGGCTGCATTGCCATGGTTGTATCTACTCAACTTTGCATAGCCCAGTGACAATAACTCATCAATTCATACCTGAGAGACGATCAGAAGAATTTCAAGAACAATAAAAAACCATCAGGAATGAAAATGCAAAGTCACATCACGAAATGAGTACTTCTTGTATTCAGTCTTATGGGGAAGGAAAGCATTGTTTGAAACAAGTGATGGGATAGTTCGTGTGGGCAGGCATCCACCCAACCACTTATACCACCTAACATCCTCTATGTACATAATATTACTGATTTTACATGGTCAGTTCTTTTAACAGTTTCAATTTTTTAAATTGAAACTGATCCCTCCTGCTTAGTCCTAACACTATATCAATGTTAAACTCAATGAGACATCCTGGTTTCAGAGAATTTCCACAATGGCAAGCTCTTCCAATTTAACAAACTTTAATTAAGAGCATAATGAATAAAAAAAAGTTTAAAAGCAACCTCACTTGTTCATTTACAGCAAGAGACCTACGATGACACAAAATTTTACCAAACTCCATATTTTTCCAAAACTTTTTGTAACAATTCACTCAAGAAAAGGTAAAACCATACTTCCAAGTTTTGCTAAACCAATGCATGGGAAGAAAAACAGAACCTCATAAATACAAAAGAATGCAGAATAAGACCTTTCTTTTCAACATTTCACATAATAGTCTATTCCACCATTGAACAAATTCCACCCATAGAGCTTTGGGCATATGACTTTAAGAAATAAGTCCTCCTCTACACAGAGGATGCCCAAATATCAAGAATTTCCATGTACATATCAACTGTAAGGAGTTTCAACATCAGCATAAAATGTTTTTATGAATGAGGTATAAAAACAGAACATGAAATAGCAAAGAAAGCCCTACAAAAGGAAATACTATTGCTGGTAATGTTCCCATATTCCAAAAGAAAGGCATTTTCATTTGCATTACAGAGCTCAAAAGATGATAGAATAGGATGAAGAAGAACAATCCTGTCAATATTTTGCAAAAAAAATTAAAAGAATCACAGAACTGTCTCGTCATGGCACATAATGTCATGGCACAGCAGCATGCGTTACACTTTAAAGTCAGACCCATTGCTCCTCGAGTGCTTCAAACAGCTGCCCAACTTCAAACTGCACCTTGGCAGTTGCAACACCTCTATGCTTCCTCTCCCTGCAATATTCTGGATGCCTCATTATGGGGAAAAGTGAAAAAATAAAAATGGGAAGAATAGAGATTCTTACATGGGATGACAATTTTCCTTCTCTTCAGGTTCTTTCCATTCTTATTGACCTTTCAAAGGAGGCAAACTTTGAAGAGAAAAGTAAGGCATTCCCATAACTAAAACCAGAATTTTGAACCTGGGGCCGTATTCACGAAACATTCTTACGAACTTTTTCTTTGTAAGAAGAGAAAAGTTCGTAAGTGGTATTCATGAAACCTCTCCTGCCACGAAATTCTTACAAAGTTTGTACGAAGTTCATAAGTGGTATTCATGAAGCACTTTTGCGTAAGATGTTTGTACGATCTTCGTACGCAGTTCGTAAGAATGCTGCTTAATTTTGGTATTCACAAAAGCACAAAAGTTCGTATCTTTCTTCGCAAGTCTACGAATGGTCCCGAGGTATCATAAGTGGCCACAATGACGATGTCGAGGGAATCTGTGGAACTCTCTTTCATTGGGTGTCTCAATTAAGCTAAGGTTCATTCCCACTTGGCGGTTAACAGGATATATGCAAACAGGATTCGCAAGATTTTGTCTCGGAGGTTGAGGTTATTCACATTCATCCAGTGTCAGAAAAGTAAGATGATAATGCGCCAGCAAAGCTCTTTTTCCGCTCAATTATTGAAAAATCTCTTGACAGAGACCGGACAGTGGGAAAGATCTACCACCACTCTACCTGAGAAACTTAACCCCTTTTGCCTTGCACGTCACTTCAGGTCCATGAATTAGATTTTACTTTTTTTAGCAGTTCTCCGTACAGAGGAGAGATAGCTCACCACCTCAGTCTCTAAATCCTATGCTTGCAATTTCATTTTTCCTACAACGCTTGAGCTGAGTTTCTTCAGCAAGACATTCTTCCTTCGCTCGACTTCTTCAATGAGCATCCCAATTTTCTAACTGGTGAAATTCGGTCGTCGACCACTTTCTCCTCTACTCTCCATGATACGAACGTTGATAATGTGTTCAGATCTTTTCCTTGGGTATTTCTGAAACCTTGAGGTAGTTTTTATTACGTTGAGATTCACTGGGTACCATCTTTTAGGGTGTTTTTGAAGATTTGACAGGATCTCCAGTTGTGTTAAAACTTCCCGATAGAGTAAAAAAAACGGCACGGAATGCACAGAAAGTTTGCAGAAGGCTCCTATGATATGGGGACTCGTGAGTCATGATGCCAGCGTGAGAACCACGTTGTTTTCTACTCAGCGATTGGTTCAGTAGCTCCCGAGCTCAGTTATGGTTCGCTGGCTCATTATCATCACCATGAAGTTTCGTGAATACCAACAGTGTTCGTAAGAATGAGACGAGGACTTACGAAGTTTCGTGAATACGGCCCCTGCAAAGAGCTCATTCTTAAAAATATGGAATATATTTTTCAGTATAGCAGGTGGTCTATATGTCCTGTCTCATGGGGATTTATTTTCTCTACACTGGAGAGACCCTCACACGTGTGACAACTTTCCTCACTGTGTCCACATTTGTCAAACCCTTAACAGTACCTAGTATGAACATTTGATGTGGTCATATAAACCATAAGGCAGGACTTTTGGAGCACTGCATATATCAACATCAAATTCAGGCCATCAATGAGACTCACCTTCCAAAGAAGACCTTGCAGATCTGATCAGCTGTAAAGTATCTAGCATGCTCTCCATCTTGGATGAAGTAACCCTGTCAGAGTAAAAAAAAATTAATCAGAATGCTGTCATAGTAGATAAATCAGGATGAACACATCTAATTGAATTGCAATATTTAAAGTAAGACTTCCAATTACCTAAAAAGGAAAATGTTTACAGGGAAATGTTTACCCTCCTCATTGTTAAGATTCAGAAGGAAATGATAAAGGGAAATGACAAAACTCACAAGCTAGGATGATTACTGCTTTTGGTGCTAGCCTTTCCCATTGTGGAGAGATTCTCTACTGAACAGATCTGAGAAGCATGTTTCATCATGCTCTTATATGTGGAAGTTTTTCTTCTTTCTCCAGCCCTAAAAATAACATACTCAATATGAATTACATAAAATAATGGATGAAAGAAATCTCAGTAGTTTTAAATTAATGGAAACATCAGCAGCATAACATGTAATGGACAGTGGATTTTAGGTCTCACTTGTTATCTAATGGTGAGAGAGGCATGGTGGTGTCTTTATATGCAGAACTTGAAAACAAACTATCTATAATGCATGATTCCAGCACTTTCAACAGCTTTTTCAGGCAAGCTTCATGCTGCAAGAGAGGGGGGAAACATTTTATGCCAGGAACTACGTCTTATTAATTTCACGTTCAGAAATATTATGAACTTTAGTTCATCTGAAATTCCTAGGGGATAGAGAACATGTAAAATGCAATGTATGATGGGGTCATGCACAGCCAGCAATGGCCAAAAGTGACTGTTCCAAACTCCCACAGTAGAATGGCAAATCTAAATGATAAAAAAAAACCTCCTGCTCTAGTTCATCCCATCAATTCTGCTCTCTTTTGTCTATCAACCCCACTTCTTACAGGGTCACAAGTGTTGATTCATAAAGAAAACAAATACTGCATCATTATCACATACAAAACTCAAATTTGAGGGCCAAATATACCCTGATAGCCAGATGGGGAGGAACAATGAGGGATTCTACCCAAGGCACAAAAATGTCTAGCACTAACAACCCAGGTTTCATGTTACTAAACCAAATTTCATGAGAATATAAATACTTGTATTAAAAGCATGCTTAGGCCTATATCCTACCTGTACAGTTTGATGTTGAAGTTCGTCAGCTCTGTCCTTGTATTTTTGGATGACTTTAGCTGTCTCCTCCTTCAAAACTTCATTTTTCTCCTTCAAACTCTTCACCACCTTCAATAAATAGACACCTTTTGGCAACTAATACAAAGTTCAGCTTATGGAAGTTTAGGCCTTCTAAACCAAAAAAATATGAGCATATTTATGCCTAATACATCTCAATCCAAAGTTTCAGTTCACTTACTGCTTGCAATTGAAGATTTTCAGTTCTAAGTTCCTCAACCTTCTTCCAGTTTTGGTCCAACTTGGAGTCTAACCCATTTACATCATGATACAACGAAGCGCTAGGACTTATGCCTAAAGCAGACTCTGGCCTCGAAGTTAACATGACGGGTGTCCCTGGCTCACAGAATTCGGTGGAGTTGCAAAGACCAGGAATGGGTTTCATCTTCCCAAGTAATGGAGTGGAAGTTGTCAGGAGAGTGCTAAACTTCTGACTAGGCCTATCGATAAATGGCACTGCTAAATTCTTCGTTGTTTCAAGACATATGTTAGAAGCATTTGGTTGATGGAGAAGACAAAATTCAATGGCCTCACGCCCTTGTTCAACAGTTACATCCTTCATGAAGCTTTCAACAGTTTGATTCTGTTCCATAGAGAATCCATCGACATTCAGATCACATGGTAAGGAGGTATAACCCCTCTGGCAAAAATCAGAGAGGTATTGCGAGGCAAAGTCGAGCGCAAACATGCTCTGAAAAGGCAACCGAAGATGAGACTCCTTGTCATTCACGAAACCCGGCCACTTTTCCGTTTCAGCACAGTCCGTCTTGTCATCCATCGTATTGTCTAAGGCATTCGACGCCTTGGAAGCACTCGGAGAAAGCATTGCATTCCAGAGAGGCACTTTTGGTTGAGTCAGGCCTCCTACTTCTCGCTCTGCGTCGTTCACAATCGCGCAATAGGGAGCATCCATCTTGAGCAGTGTTGGCGGATGTTAAATCTGCTTCCATGTATAAAGCTATTTCAATTCAATTCATTATATTATTAGAGACAAGTGGTGGCCATGGAAGCAATTGGACATCATATGAATTGTATGTTAAATAATATGAAGGAGGTGGCACGTTTCATTGCCAGAGGGATTTCCTAAGGCCAAGAATGATTATATAGTAAGTAATTGATGGTCTGAAGTTTCTACTTTGAGCATCCAGACAGCCCGAAAGGCCTATAATGATGTTTCTTTCAATCTAGGACTTCACATTCCATGGGCCAAATTTGGCATTTGCTGTTACAGGATAAATAGCCAACATTTACCCTTGACATGATACTATTTATCATGAGGTACTAATACAAATAGGGTTTCTGTCATGGGTTATGATTTAAGCCCATGAAGCACAACTGATAGGGGGGAAAAAACTAGCAGCACTTAAGAAAATATAGAGGCAATAGGAGTCAAAACTTAATAAGTTCAAAGTAGGGTTGGGTTTGATACGAAAAATTCGAGGCAAGAAAAAGGCAAGAAGGCCCAACGATCGCCTGGCCATGGAAACGGCCCCGAGGGGAGAAAAAACCTTACAAATAAATCATTATTCCCACTTGACAGGGCGTTAAAGGTAGAGGACATCTTATCAGGACTTGGCAATAAACGAAATTCAAAATCTTGCCAAGCGTCTTGTTGGAAACCCAACCCTAGTTTGAAGCAGTTTCCCGTTGTAGTGAATTCTATAGGAAATTGGAAGATATTAATAGTATGCCACGCATATCATGCACATGTACCTCACAGAGGCCCATGATTCCATAGAAATCCTTGCATTGGTGAGTGGCTTTGAGGAAAACCTGCAGAAGTAAACTCCTTTGAAGGTGAAGTTCGATTAATGATTGAACTACGTTTATGCACACCCCTGAACTCTGTCGCATTTATAACATGGTTTACTTCGGCTAGAACAGGGGTGTGCAACCTCAATCCGCAGTGGGCCGCATGGAAATGTCTGAGCTTCACGCGGGCCATAGAATGCAAAAGCAAAGGCTCCCCTCTTTTGCCCTGAGGGAATACGAAGGGATAAGGTCGCGCTGATTGGCAGATGACCCTTATATCTACCCCTAGGAAATTCCCTGAGGAAATTTCAACGCCCGAAATGGCCTTTGGCATCGAGAACTTCCTTCCTCGGGACATTTGTAGCACCGTCCGCGTGAGGAATAATTAGGAGAATGAAGTAAAAGGACTCAGTCTATTTCTGGTTACTAAAGGAAGAGCAAAGTTGTGATGGGTCTTGGGTCCGCAGCGAAACTTACTTTATCTCTTATCCCAGTATGCATTACAGGGCTGCAAAAAGTAGATCCACGGACCACATGCGGCCCGCTGGCCGCGGGTTGCACATCCCTGGGTAGAAGCTCCATTTATCATTGTCGTGGCTCTGAAGATTTAGGAAGAAATTGGGAGGAGTCCCACGTGAAGAAAGATTGTACAATTCTGTGAAGACATGACTTTGTTCCATTCTCCTACTTATGTGCGATCCCCCCCAGTTATGGGCAGCGCCATATTTAAAACACGCTATCTAGTGTTAGTGCACCCAGCGAATGATCGCGCCTTCTGCGCTAAATTATCCAGAATCGTGATTAATTCTTTATTTCATTTTTGAAGTGGCACAAACGTAATGTACGTTCCTGTCGAAATATCTGCCATGAGGGGCCGTAACCAGGTTTTTTTTAAATTTTTTTATTATCGAAATCATTACTCGATAATTTTTTGTGTGCCTAACTTCATATTTCTTCCTGTGCCCCTTTTTTTCATGGGGGGAGATAAATCTTGAAGTACTTCCCTCCCATAATATGTCTTGAGGAGATATATTTCAAAAGTAGGATTTTTTCTGCACTCAGCAATTGAACAGGTACTTCTGAGCCAAGTTTCAACTTTCTTTTGCTCTCTGTTTTATTGGATTGAAAAAAATCCTGGAAAATGCGCCTCTCACGAAAAATGTATCTTGAGGGGTTTTATCCTCCAAATATATATTTTTACATAAATAAGTATTTACGGAACTCCGTGCCCATCAAGTTTCAGACCTTTGCCCTTTTTGCTGGTGTAAAAATATCTTTGGAAAGACCACCTACCCAAAATCTGTGTCCTGAGGGGATGCACCACAAAAGCTGAATTTTTCCCGAACTCAAGAGTCAAGAGTCAAGATAGTTAGTGACATCAAGAGGCGATTTCGCCCATTTCGATATCACGTGTCGAGGTCGAGCGTTCCTTAATTTTAAGGTAGGCCTAACCCTCTTAAAGCTAATTTTTTTTTTTTTTTT